>JBBNAE010000018.1:117500-145000 GCA_039657345.1 Stephania japonica | reverse complement strand
TTGAGAGCCTTGATTGCACTAGACTATCCAATGTAAAATTTTCAAGTCTCATTCAACTCCAAGCCTACCCCTTACTCCATAAGGCCTTCCCCTTCTGGTCCGTTTTCCTGCACTTTGAACGTTCAGTTCAATCGGGTCCCAACCAAGTTAAGTAGTACTTTATTCTTGACCTGCCTGCTTCCAGGTACGAGACCAAGCCAAGCTTTCTTCTTATCCTGCAACCCGGTACGAACTAAGCTAATAGATAGATAGAGTCCGACCACTCCTGCTATTCCGAAACCCATGAGAGATTCTTCCTCTTATGCCTGCCTTCTACTCCTATTCCCTAAACCTAGGAAGAAGAAAGAAGCCTCAGACGAGAATCTATTCCTCGAAGGTTTAAGAATTCCTATTATTCCGAAACCTAACTCCCTACCTGAAACCCAAGCAAGCAAGTAGTCGTTTTTTTCAATCCCCCGATCGCTAAGCTCCCTCCCTTTATCTGCTTTCCCGGTCCGAACCCAGGGAAGTGGTCCGAGACCAAGCCCCCCAAGTAGTTATTCTTTTTTTTCCCCTAAACCGACACCTTACTCGCCAAACAACTCCTATATCGTAGTCAAAAAACAAAATCATCCTCCTTAACTTCAAGACTTGGAGGGCGGGACGAGGAACTATTCTTCCCGTCCCTTAAGCCCGTGATCGTTCAGAAGCAAGGGAGTTGGTTACGGAGCGGATGTTCATGGCTGGCGGAAGCAAAGGAATTGTTGACGGAACTCCTGAATCAATAAGTTCTTCTGGAGGGCGTGGCATGAATAGATCGTGGTTGAACCGGGATCGTCGGATAGAGAGGCATACGGAGGAGTCAATCAACAAGCTCTGGAGAGAGGGGTGGATGTTCATGGCTGGTCATAGCTTTTCCTTCATCCCCTACCTTTGAATCAATAGTTGCTCCGGGCGGAGGCATCGAAGCATTAAGGAGCCAATCCCCACCGGATAGGAAATCCAGATTTTGATAGAACTGCTGCCATGCGAATCTCCCACTCCAGTCCGGCCATACAGATAGGGAAGCGCCCTGCCTCCTCGATCCAAAGATCGGAGAAGTTATGAGGCCGATGGGTCAGGTTTCTAGCTCCTTCTATCGATCCATCGAAAGATGGAAGAGGTTCTCCATTCAGAGGCTGGGACATTCAGGGCTAGGGTCGAATCTCGAAGCTCCTGGCCAGTCCAGTCAAGAAAGATTTTGAGAGGAATTTGAAAGGTAATAGAATTGTTTTCTTAATGAGGGCCCCATTCATCTTATTTCTATTCCCACTCGCCTCTGCAAGATATTTGCAGCTTTTTGATTCCGGAAGGCGGCGTGCTTTTTTTCTCCCTCTCCCCTTATTCCATTATTACGGGGATACCGTAGAAAGAGGACTAGTTTGAAGTTGGCTTTCCCTCTCCAACCTTATGAAGAAAATATGAAATAAAGCGCCTTGGATGGATTCATGAAATGAAGGCAGTACCCTCTTCGTACCACTAGCTGTTCAGGTTCCCAACCGATGAAGGGATCATGGAGATTAGAGGGGACCAATGCGCGGTCTATGTGCCTAAAGATTGAAGAAAGGCCTTTACCACTGCCAGCTGACGATATTGAGTCTTTTGAAGCCGACACAGATGAGGGGATCTTGTTTTCTTTTCTAAGGTTGGTCCGGGAAAGAAATAAGAGAATTCTCAAGCCGATGCTGCTATTTCCGATACAAGTAAATACGGCCGTGCTCGAAGAGTGATGAGTGCCTTGAAGGGCGTAATTCGAAACACGATCAGGTGAATCAGTTTCGTACTCAATCGTAGAAGCGTGAAATGCACCTGATCAGGCAATAGGTATGCCTATAACTGGAAGGTTAGCAGACATCGTATATCTAGGGTTAGTTCAGAGGACCACTCGTTACGCTTCTGTCGCTGCGTTGGGAGACACTGACTCATCGTGTGAAGGACAAGACACCAACCAAAGAGACCGGCTGAGAGCCTACTCTAATGCCGGATTATAATGCCATGGGGCCCTTCTTTCCGATACTTGCCACTCCGAAGTTTATAATCTAGCTTTCTGCTGAGTTGATGTGAAGTGATCAGACCTGGACGACTAAAGAAAGCCGGTTGAATAGAGCACTAACAAGGCATAATTTACCGATTTCTGGGAAAACATCTAGTGTCTCTTTGCCCAGGGAGCAACAAGACAGGTCACGGGTCAAGCACTCTAAGGGTAAATTTACGATTCCATGTCCTCGGCCCCGTCTACACCCAGAAAAACTGCAATTGATGGAACCTGAATAAGCATTTTTTAAGTTGACACCAAAACATAACCCACGGGTTCGCCCGACGCCCGATAAGGCATAGGAGGAAGTTTCATCGAGGTGAATTTGCACTGTTTAAGTATGGGGACCCTATGCATTTCTAACAGAAGATAGCATTGATCCGGAACAAGGCTTTTCAAGCCGAAGAAAGAAGGAAGGGAAGAACGGATTGAGTCAGGACACGATCGATTAAGACAGAAGGGCTAGGGCTATTGACCCATTGACTCACTTATGGCGCTTGAAATGGCAAATGGAAAGGTAGAACTCTCTTTCAGAGCCATCCTCTTGGAGAGCAGACCTCAGTGTATTTATAAAGAGACCGGTTCTTTCCTCTCTTTGAATGCAGCATTGAGTGGTCCTATTGCTGACGGAAAAGGCAAGTTTTCGAGTTCCAGTGCGTTCTGTACCTCTTTCCTTTGAAGGCTGGCTGACTCACAAGTATCAACAGCAGTTACGGGATGATTAGTCGATTTTTTCAGTTCATGTTATGGGACGGGGGTCAAGTTACATAAATGAGAGAGGCTATCCGGCGATCCAGGGCGGAGGTAAAGCGCAAGGTAAGTTATAACACTGTTTCCGGTTTGATGTTTGTGGCGAGGCAAGGGTTTACCGAAAGATTTGATAACCAATCACCATGAAATTTCAGGGGCACCTAAGTCACTCCGTTCTGGCCTAATTGTATTAGCTCTAGGCGTAGCGCGTCGTTCGTTTAGGGAGCTACTATATATTTATAACGTTTTTCAGATCCCTATCAATTGTTCCTAGTCCTTTAGTCACTTTAGCTTAATGGCGAAGCAAGAGGGGAGATCGTCGAAGTTCTTGTTTCATGTCGCGGCAACATTGAAGCCGTGCTCACAACCAACAACAAAATACCGACGGTTCATCTACTTTAGAAAAAAAGGGTCAGATTGTCAACTGACGGCGTCAGAGTCAATAGTGAAAGGCGCAAGCGGCAGAAGTTGAATGATTAATGCTATGTTTAGCGGCTTACTGGAACCAATAAACAACTCCGATTTAGCAAGCCAATTCCATGTAGCCGGCCCGAAGAGCCAGAAGCATCAACATGATCCTCATCGCTAATACACTCCTTAGTAACAGGACAAAAATCATCATTCTACAAAGCAGCAAAGGAATTAGACATAGAAACAACTGGCTCTGGAGTCGAAAGGGTCCAAAAAACAACAGCCATGGAAGAACCTTCAAGAGTAGGGTCAGCTGTAAGACTAGTAACCATAGCATCAACGGGTGGGATAGGAGCAAAACCCGAGGAACTACTAAAACTACCAGCAATTCCCAACCATAGTTGGTAACACATCAATCTCATGGGGCACTCTCATAGTCTGGCAAGAAACTTAGGCTGACTGCAACGGAGCTCGCCTAAGCTAAGGTTTGAAAACGAACTAGCTTGGACCAGCGTCCCTAGACTTTTTATAGCTGACTATGAACTCACACTCGATTAAGTTTTAAACTAATGTATTAATCAAATTGTCACTTTCATTGGGCTTGCTTACAGAAGTACTCCAATCCTTAGAACTGGCCTGCTTTCTAAGAGTTCAAATGAGAGAAAGAAAGTTTTTATCTCCTTTCCGGCGCTAGCCTTTGACCTAGCTTGCCTTTTAGAATAGAAAAGTCTTCCAAGCCGACTAGGCCAGACTCTTAGATCGTTTCTCAAAAAGACTCCTTCTTTCTGCCTTCTCACTGGTTTACATAAGAGAGATTAATGGCAGGTTACTCTATTATCTATTAGTATAAATAGACTCTAAATATTCCTTCTTTTCATATTCTAAAAGACGAAGTATAGTAAAGTGCAATTGGATGTGTTTGCCTTTTCACTGGAACGAAAGAGTTTTACTTTTACCTTCCCCCAATATCTGTTATTGAATCTGAAGGTCCAGAAAGCGTATTCAAAATTGTCATTCTCCGTCTAGGTATATGGGAAAAAAAGTATCTTTATTTAAGGAGAGCAAGGCCCAAGGCCGAATAGAGCATTTTTTTGAACGAACTCACTGGATAGCCAGAATATATCATTACACTGAATTGGCTGTCCTCACATTCGATGGAAGCACCTCTTTCTAGCACTGGCTGGATGGAAGAGCTTAAGACGACTTTCAGGCATAAGCCCTAGAAACTACTATCCGTAGAAACTCTTACTACCTAAGCTGTATCGACAGCAACGGAAACCAGATTGAACCACTGCTGGGAATATGCTATTGGATGAGAGAGAATCTGTTCAGAAGAAAAAATTCCAAGGGGGACTAATAACTATGGCCAGAGACGACTACTATCTAGAAATCGTACCCGAAAGAGGGACTGATGTAAAGTAAGGGCTTTTCTAGCTTGCCCGCGAACCCTCTTGGAAAAGATGCCTAAGACTTCTTTTCAATTCAAGGCTTTCCAACTTATTGCTCACAACAGGATAACTTAAAACCTCCACTGCAACTACCATCGTTGGGGGCTTAGCTTACAAAGGAACTGCTGATATATCTTTAGATTTTGCCTGAAACACAGAAGAACTATCTTAGTTTACAAAAAAAGAGGGAAAAGCAACTAGAACGAGTTCGAGAAGGGCTGAGCCTTTTGAAAACTCACCTGCTCGAGAACCGGAACCTCAAACTAGTTATCTCTAACTTATCAGCTGGATTTTCCTTCTTTGATCGAACGGCTACATCACATCTGAAAGATGAGAAGTCGAAAGCGCTAACAGGGAGAAGGGATGGGCATTCAAAATCCATAAGCATTCACTAGAACTACAGCTCCTTTTTCTAGAGCTAG
This sequence comes from Stephania japonica, assembly GCA_039657345.1. Classification (NCBI taxonomy): domain Eukaryota; kingdom Viridiplantae; phylum Streptophyta; class Magnoliopsida; order Ranunculales; family Menispermaceae; genus Stephania; species Stephania japonica. The sequence continues at coordinate 139,916 of JBBNAE010000018.1, read as the reverse complement.
AGCGCCAACAGATATACCAGAAAAGATGTCATCATAAGATATCCTATCACTTCCAGATATGCTATTAGATAGGCCCAGAGAGAGATCTATGCGCTCAGATCTGAGTACAGCAATTGGTTCGGCTGAATGGATAGAGTTTTTTGAGGCTGGTACGACATCGAAAGCTACTCTACCTCTATTAAGAAAACTAGAACTCCTAATGTCTGAAGGAGAACTTCCAATGGTTGGAAAAGACTCTACTTAATAAGGAACTCACTGGAGCACTCGCTTGAATGTAACGTGTCCTACTTTCTCTTAAAAACTGAAAAAGCAAAAATCCACTCCGGTTGTAAGAGATTCAGGGCTTGCCTTGGGAGATAGGCAGGCCTCGCATTGGAAGCAAGTTCTATAATTTGATCGCTGGTATAAACACTGGAAGGCTCTGTCCCTTGCGGCTAGGAAGAATTCATATAGAGGCAGGGAAGAAAGCCGGAGAAACTCCAACTACTGTTTTTTTACTGGTGCTACGGCTGCTGCTGGTATATTCGTTTGTCAGTTCGTCTCGGGCCTTGTCTCGATCAGTTTATTCCCTGGTCATTTCGTAGACACACATCTCATCTCAGGTCTCCCTCCATATAGGGATCGCCCATACATCTTGCTCATCATGCACATGGTGAATCTATGCCGCAAGACTGAAGGAACGGCTGTAGCTACAGGTTCTTTTTTTTAAGGTTCCCACAAACAGAAGAAAAGGCCCTTATCTGATACGAACTGGTATAGGCCAGGCCAAACAACAAGAGGAAAAGGTCCATTTCAGTCATAGGACAACCGGACGTGGGCTCGCACGCTTTTAGCCCAGTCGATAAGCTTGAGGAGTGTATAGGAAAGAAAGATAAAGAACAACGCTTTTTCTGGGTTACCGCGCTAAGACTTTGCACTTGGCAAGCTGCTACTGTGATCATCTCTGCTCTTCGCATATCTTTTGTCGCATATCCGCTGTGAACCGGAAGAAGAGTTTTCTTTTCTATTTGAATAAAGAGAGTCTAGCAATTGTTGAATCAATTTAGACTGCGTGCGCTCCTGCTTTAAGAAAAGAAGAAGGGGCTTTCCTTCCCTACTATACTATAGAAGATTCAGTCTAGAATGCCTAGCGAACTAGAGAAGAGTAAGCCAGTTATAGCCTAGGGTCATCCTCTAGTAGAGTCAGCGTAGATGTAATAACCGATCTGGAATTCCTTTTCCCTTATAACTAGAATAGTCAGTTTTAGGGAAGAGTTTTCTAGAAGAAGTTTCCAGAAGGGCGAATAAGCTTATGCTTATCTTGAGGGTTAAAGGCGGAAATCCCCGTTCTAAAGAGATTAGGCAGAAGAGTAAGCAGAAGATTCACCCCAGAGAATAGCCTAGAGAAGAAGTCCCGAGTATAATAGTGAAAGGTGGGTGCCACTTGTCTTTCTTTCAATAGTAAGTGGAGATGGCACTAGTCTTTCTATATTGATTGTTTTTACGGTTTCATCTGAGTTCTACAGGAAAATCCCTTGTCAATCTCCACACGGCTGCTTTGAAGCATCTGGTCTTGCTTCGCCATTAGGTTCTCCTGTAGCTTATTGGAGCGGCAAATTCCTAGGCGATTTCCTGCCGCTTAATCGGTTGTCTCAAGATCCGCTGCTGCTGCTGCATCCTTGGCAGCATCCGTCACTCTCACTCACTCAGAATCTTGGACTATTCAATGAGACAGTCTCAAAGAAGGGCTTCCACGGCTAAGACGGTCGCTGATCCGCGGTTACAACCGATTCTCCGATCGCCATATCAGCTTCTCATCCTCTCTTCTTATCAGCTGTTACAGCGGATCAGCGACATCTATCTTCTTTACCACGTCTCCCGAACCCAATCGAGATGAAAGCTTATATATAACCCGGGAAGGGAGAGTGAACAAAGAAGAACACTTTTTCTTGCGACTGCGACAATGCCTTCCATGTCAAGCATGGTAGAAGGAATAAGCGCAGCTAGTCTTGTCGGAATAGGAGTAGGACTAGAAAGAGGCCCTTGTTGCCGGTGTGATCTATCTCTTTGCACGAATCCCAATGGAAGCGAGGGACTAAGGATAGAAGGGAGGATAGTTCATTCATCACAAGGACATTCGCTAAGTAGCTAAGTTGAAGTAAAATACCCGGTATTCGTAGACATGATAGCATGCCTCTTTCTTCTTCAATCTTTGAGAATCGAGCCTCTTTCAGAACCTGATCTAAGGCACTCTCGCAGTTAGAAGTCTTTTCAGAAGCAGTAGACTGAGAGATAAGGAGAGGCTTTGTTTGGCAGAATTGATCGAACTTCTTTGCTCTCAGGGTGCTTCCCTTGAGCTAAACCATCCGGGATGCTAGTTTTTTCTGAGGATGATTCTTTCGCGTAAGTCAGGGAGTGTTGAACCAGAGTAGAGATGACCTTTTCAGCATCGCTGTGAGAGCATCCGAGTGATGAATCAAGAAAGCACAGTGTGAAAAAACGACCCACCCTAACCGTATCGGAAGAGTCCGACCTGGTCGAACAGGAGCCATTTATTCTACTGTTTCGCCCATATTCACTAATTCAAATACGGGGTTATGTTATGATGACAACGCAATAATCTTCCTCGTTGGTCAAGCCACATGCGAACCTTAATCCTCAATGGCTAAAAGCGTAGCGTGCTCACCCTATGGACCTTTCTCAACTATATTCCCCCCTCCTCACTGGCGGGGCAACAGAAAGATAAGCAAGAGAGTACCCCCAGTAACGTAAATAGAGGGCATAGCACTAAGCTTTCTTCTACGGGGTTCTATAAACCACTGATACTTAGGGTTTATCACTAGCTTCCACAGCAGATAGACTTTTTTACTTAGGATTGCTATTTGAGGGCGGGGTATAATCCAACTCTTCTTAATAGCTTTTTCCCTTGCTTTCTGCCTATCCCCCCTTAGTTCTAAGGAATTTTTATAAGTTAGCTTTCTAACTATCTTGCTTTTGCTTGCTCACTGCTTTACGAAAGCGCTTATCTTAAGACTGCCTTCAAGGCCTTACCACTAGAGGGGGGAAGGGATTCAAGAAGGAAAGAATCAAGGGGTCAAGGTTCAAAGCTCAGTTTGCTGTTAACAACTATAGTATCGGGAAACCTCCGGGCAAAGGAGAATATCCCCTCAATAACCTCCTTACTGCGGTTGCTCGCGAAATACCTATATCATCTGCTTAATATAATAAAGTAAGCTCGGCCCACCCTCGAAGGGCCTGCCAAACACGAAATTCTTCCACACGACCACAATTATACGCAGACGACGAAATCCAATTGTGGCTCTTAAGCGGGAGGATGACACATGGTGTAATGACAAAGATGAGCTTAAAAGGTTGGTTAATTGTTGAGTTATTCAAATCTTTATATACAGCTGATGATTCGGGCGTGGATCCGAGACAAGTGTTCACCTGTCCAGTCCAGGGGCAAGACTTACAGATCAACAGCTCCTAGCTTTGGTTCGGCCTATTCTTGTCCTGTAACCTTTCTGAGTTGAAGTAGGACGTATGGCCAAAGGGGAAATTACTGCTATTTGGCAACTACGCTTCTTCAAGTCTCATCTAGGGCTCTCAAGGAGCACCACCTGCTTATGGTTATCTCAAAAAAAACATTTCTCCCTAAGTGGGCTCTACTTATACACCTTTAAAGGGCCTGTTTTTTCCATCTATTTGAAATCCTGTCTTGTGTACCGGTGTACCGTCTTGTTAAGATAATGAGACCTTCTACGCGCCTCACCTCCTCCCACAAGGGGCTTTCCAAAGGCCTTCTTCTCGTTGGTCATATCATGCAATTCCCCCTCTCTAGAGATTTTTGAGTAAGACATGCGAATTGGAGAACTTATGTTCTCCCTGGCGATTAGTGAAATGGGGTTATCACTGTAATAAGAATCCCAAGGAGCGTTTGGTGTACTTCAAAATAGAAAGAAATCGAATTGATTGATTGATGCTTGCTTCTTCCTGCTGCTTGCTCACTGCACGGGGTCAGAAGGAAGGTAGGAGGCATCCCCGGGCCTTACCGAGGAAAGAAATGCTGCTTGCTTTTTTGGGGGATCTTCTGCCAGGATACAAGACGGCTGGCAATGACTCCAGCGATTCCTTCCTCAGTCGCTGCTGTCACGGATTCATCTGTTGAGGCAGACCCTTTCATTCATCATCTCGCACCTTCCCTACCGGACCAGTTCCCGTACTCTCGGGCCTTCAAACTAGATTTCTGATCTATTTCTTTCTTGTTAGTTAACTGGCAAAATGGATTTCATTAGCAGTTCGGTCCGATCAGTCGGATTCTTATGTATTATGGGAAATTGGCCTTGGTTTAGGGGCCAGATTCTGAGCTAATCACTAATGTCGAAACTCTCGGCTGGGACTTCTTTCAATTTACCGAGTTGAATAAGGAAAAATGGCTTGATCTTCCTGCGGGATATAGCTTTTTTTTTTGCCTGTTACCAATATTTGCTTATTAAACAGCATTCTAGCAAGTTCACCTATTGTGAATAACGTAGGTCTCTACCGGCTATTACCACATTGGGGGTCTCCACATTGGCCTTCTATTGAATCAAAAGGGGAATCTTATTATACTTAGTGAATTCCTTATGCCCTGGGTCTTGGAATCAATACAAAGAATTGAGCCTCACTGACCACTCTTTCCGCTTAAGCACCTTCCTTTCGCGCATCTCTTTCTTGAGGGGACGAGCGTGCAACTACAACAAGTAATTGTCTTTCTGTTCCCGATCCCGGACTTTTGTCTACCTTACTAAAAAAGGGGGTCAGGGCAGCCCATTATATATGGGAAAGAGAGGCTATCACGGCCTAACCAATAGATACATTCTAGCTCCCTGCGCGGTCTCAACCTTCGCTACGCCCCTACTCCTCCCTACTTTCCGTGGATTAGCTAGCCGTCTTACTTAGTGAAAGTGTCTCCTACTCAACCAATACAATAGGCGTGTCTTCTTCAGTCCGCTTGGAAAGCTTTATTATATCTTCAACCAAAGTACCTGGCGCTTTAATTGGAGCTCTCCCACCAGCTGAATACTGATAAAGAGTCCAAGGGCTCAAGAGACGAGAAAAGGCATTGAAATTGTTTACTCGAGGGGAAAATCTAAATAGAAAGAGAATGGCTTTCTTGGCGGCCGGTTGGTTGGTAGATAACTAAATCCCTATCTCCCGGTGACCCGACTGCTTCGAGCGATTCCTACCCTTATCCCACGTCCCTTGTCTTTACCGCTCTAGCAACTGCCATTTGTCACCCCTCGTCAAAGTACGCCCAAAGACTTATCTGAAATTCCTTTAAGCAGAGACCCTTTTTCTGTGAAGGGTCGTAGGCCAGTCTTTCAGTAATTTCCGAGGGCAATTCTAAAAGTTCTTTATAGGTTCACGAACACGACCCGGCAATCGTAGACAGATTGACCAGTTGACTAGGTAAGGGATTACTTGCTTGTTTCTGTGCTGCGCTTTACTTTGGTTTTGACCTGGTTGGCATAGAACTATAAGATGTTCTTTCCTCTGGAGAGGTGTCGTATGATAGTTGTGGTACATAACGTCCTTACCAGATGCTATGTACAGAGGTATACGCCTATCTTCTATGCTGGTCTTTCCTCCGCTGTTAGTCCCTTAGTGCTACTTCCCTGAGGACCAAGGGGGATCTCGTTGGCTGACGAAATGGGAAAGGTGGCTTATATAGAGATAGTTACCCAATCTAACTAAATGTGACTCCTAATCACATTCCCACGGTACTGAATTATAAGAGGCCCCTGCCGCCTCTTCTCCCGTAAATCCCATAGGAATCCTCCTGTATTCCAAACGGGGCCGACTGCTGATCGCCCCGCGGTCACGAATAGGCAGCCTTCAATATCTTGTCGGGTGAGGACTGGCTCTCTTAGATTGAACCCTGGTTATCGGGTATTGAACCGTCTCTCCCTCCTGCTCTTTGCCTCTATCTCTACTTCTGGGTCTTGATCTCGAACTCAACCTGATGTCCATCTAGAATAATAGATGCAGAGACGCGGGGACATGATACTGACGGCCGGGAACCGCTGAAAGATCATCTGATCCTTTGACTTCCCTCTTTGAGCTAGAGATTTTTCAGGCTTGGTCAGAAAGCCCTTTGACCCACTGGAATCTAAAAATCAAAGGTTTTCGTTTGAACCTGATTGAGACTAGACCATTAATAGCCCTTAAAGAATCCCCTGAATAGTTGCAAAAATAGGTTACTTTACTTTCATTAGGGCTGTAGTTTTGAGGGTAAATCTACTCGCACCTCGGCTCTCAAGGCTTTGGGCGAAGGTGGCGAATGGCATAACTGCTTCTTTCTCTTTTTACGGGGTAGAATCCGCTATTGTTGAATCGGCGGAAGAAAGCATCAAAGCAGAGGAATTGCTATCTTTCACAAGCAATAGAGGTGCTGGAGTCGGCGGGTTAGGACCAAAACCCCATCCATCTGGCTGGCAATTCATTATTTGTATTACTGGAGTAGACCTACATTATAGCCATCAGAAGAATAGGGGAAGGTTCTATATAACCTCTGCGATTCAAGCGAAGATGAGGCTGTTTAAGATTACGGTTAAAAGGCCCTTTGTCGGCTTACTTCACACAGCATATGAAGCTATCTTTTCGTTGATGGAGAGTACCTAGACGCAGTTTTTCCTCCTCAACCACTTCCTGTACCAGTGCTGAACATGCTATGTATTCAGTCTCTATGGGCTGCACAAGTTTGCTTCTAACTGCTCCAAGATATGGGACCATTATTTAGCATACATAAAGGCATACCCTTTTGTTGATTTGCACTCATCTAGGTCACCCTCCCCAATCAGCATCACTCTAACCTACTAGGCGCAAATCCTTACTCTGATAGCATAGCATGTAATCTGCTGTTCCTTTCAGGTACCTCAAGATCCTACCATCTTTCAGTGCGCTGGTCCTGGGTTCGTCTGGAAAACAGCTTAAAGCCAAAGAGCCTAAGAAATATCGGGCCGTGTACGCATCATAGCATACATCAGGCTTCTGACTGCGCGGAACTCTTGACATCTTCTCTCTTTCTTCTGGGGCCGCCCACATTGCTTTTCCACAGGAGTCTCCATAGGTTTACAATTGCGCATTTGGTATCGTTCAAGCAGCTTCTTGATGTCAGTCTCTTGGGACAAACTAAGAAGTCTCTTAGATCGATCTCTGACGATCTTGACACCAAGCACATAGCTAGCTTCACCCATGTCCTTCATCTCAAAGTTGGAGGACAACTACTGATTAGTGGCATTTCTCAATTCCTTTTCATTTCCAGCCAGTAGTATGTCGTCAACATACAAAGAAAGGATCACGAAAGAGCCCTTGGACCCTTTCACATAAACACAATAAGCCTCCTCCATCATCGTAACCCCATCCGCTAAGATGGCTCAATGAAATCTAAGGTACCATTGCCCGGACGCCCACTTTTATTTAAGCCATAGATTTTTGAGCTTACATACTTTCTTTGCGCTCCTGTCCATCAGAACCACAAAGCCGACGGGTTGGTCCATATGGATCTCTTCATCAAGATCCCCATTAAGAAATGCAGTTTGAACATTTGGTAGAGCTCTAGATCCATATGTGCGAGAATGGCTAGAATGAGCCTAATCGAGACGAGTCTAAGAACTGGAGGCCTCATAATAGATTCCCTGCTTTAAATTAAAGCCCTGAGCCACAAGGCGAGCCTTATACCTTTCAATAGATCCGTCCACCTTGCGTTTAATCTTAAGAACCCATTTCTTACTAATTGTCAGAGGTTCTGGCGGAAGGTAAACCAAGTCCCAGACTGGATTTGCTTTCATCGACTCCATCTCGTCCTGCATTGCTTGAATCCACTCCCGCCTTGCAAGAGCCTCTGAAACAGAGAAACTCTCCTCTGCATCTACCGGAGCTAGCATGAAGCCTCCCCCTCAATCTCAAATCGACGACGAGGCCACGCTCACTTTTACGTAGCTGAACTTCTTCTTGATCCTGCTCCATTGGAGTTGGTTCATTCAGTGTGTCGCTCCCCAGGAGCTGAGGAAGCTTGCTTAAACTCAACTGGTTTATTAGGTGCACCAAGATCTGGATCTTCCATTTCATAAAACTGGAAGTCCTTTGTAACCCCGCCTCTGCTAGCGAATTCCTCCTTTAAGAAGGCCTGATTCCATTTCTCTCACACTTCCGTCAGCTTCTTCACCAATGAACACATATAGCCGCTCAGAATATTTTTTAAAAGAGTATTTTTTTGGGTCTTACTATAGTAATGCCAAGCATACGAGCAAAGGATATGGGATATTGAAATGAAAGGGACGGAAAACCGCGGAGACGGAAAGCAGAAGAGAGTAGCTCAGTTCGTAGTCAGTTCAGCTTCTAGTACGAAATGCTCAAGCGCGCGATGCACTAAGGCCGATCGACCAACGAAGGAACAAAATCAAAGAGGTGCAATCAGACCGCCTTGCTTTGCTTACCGGGCACTATTCATACAAGCTCTCCTGTATGTACCGTAGTCTAAGAAAAAGTAAAAACTAGGAGAACGGGGGCTTCTTCAATGAGAAGTAGAAAGGGCTAAGCCCGGGTAATGCTTCTGACGTCCACCCCCCGCGGTCATTCCTCCTATAAATTGAATAAAAGAAATAGGGTGTTGATTCCAGGTAGTAGCCTAAAGGAAAGGTATCCTTTTTTCGACTCCACTTTCAAGATTGAGATTAGGTTGGTTTTCTTTGGACCCGGGTAGAAAGCTAAACCCGGCACTGGCTCCAATCGGTACTGCTTCTTATCGGACCAATGCATATATCGAGTCTGTACCACCTACACGGCCCCCCAATGTGAGAATTACCGAATGAACCCATTTTCTTTGTTTTGCTTTGCTTCTGATATTCTTAGTTTTATATTCTTTCTCTCTCTATACGAGAAAGAGAGAGTCAAGGTTATACTTCTATCTATTAGAAAAGCAGGAACTAGAGGAAGAAAGAGTAATTTCCACTTTCACTTTAGCTGGATGCAAAAAAAGACTTGTTCTGCTAGGACCGGTTAGGCTTAGGAAAGAAGGTGCTTGTTTTGAAGTCTTGGTATGCGGCATTGTCCAAGGCTTTCCTTACTTGAGTTTGAGAGTCTGGGCGTCGAGAGCAGATCCCATAGTTTGATGGGCAGATGAAGTCAGTCCAATATGAATCCAATCTTGCCAGCAGCTCCTGCTGAAGCAATTGTTGCAGCGGAGGTAGTGAAATCAGCTGACCTAGAAAAGAGAGAGCTTTCCCTTCTACGTCTTAGGTTTGATTCCGTTTAACAGCCCGGATATGGACGAACTGATAGCTTATTTCGTACAAGGTTCTTTCTTCCCGTAGGTTTCTTTAGACTAAATAAGAGTAGAGGGAAAGGGCAGACCCGACTTGATTGACTGGCTTAGCTTACCTGGACTTTTGATTCTACTAATCCAATTCAAGAATTTTCATTGGGATTGTAGTTTAAGTATAAAAAACTATGAAGCTTTTCAAAGCACATGATAAAGGAACAAAACCTATCCCGAACTCTACTTATTCCCTTGGGGGTTAGGGGGGACAAGTTAAGTAAGGTAAGGTCAGTTCAGCTCGGGGGTATACTCTTTCTAAAAGGACGGTGATAAGGCATCTAGAGGACCTGTTTTCGGCTGGTCATAACCCGAACCCTTAGGTTACTTTCGATGATGTAGTGAGCGCGCTGGTCTTTCTCTATGTCGATTGCTTTTTACACGGAGGGCACTGGTAGACTGGGCTGCCTAAGTGTCCTGAGACCAATGCTTAACGCCCTCTATTTCCATCATAAAATAGCCGGACGGGGTTGGAGAGCTCGATCGATTAGAATGACTTTGCTTATCCAAGAAAGGGAAGAAGGCGATAACCCTCTTACTGTTCATTCCAGACTTCTAACTTTGTTTTTTTAATAGCTATGGTAGTAGCGATAGATTGATCCTCCGATTCAAATAAAAAAGATAGAAGTTTACGGAAAGATTCAATAGATAGAGTAACAAAGGGAGTTGAAGTGATCCCAGTCCCAGCAGGGTAAGAATAATGGAATTCTACTAGTTCAGTTCAGTTAGCAATTCAATCAGCCTTAGCTAAGAAAGCGAATATCCTGCCGCTTCAAACCAATCTTACTCGAGAACTAGTTATGTTTGCCGGAAGTACGGTCAGTGTGAAGCCGGGGTGGCACTGTACCTGTGCTTTTCAGTATTCAATTCAATAAGCCAGGAAGGAAGTGCGCATTCAGCTGTGCTTCTAAGTCAGCTTGGCTTGTGGTTGTGGATCGAACTATGACTACAAATAGACTCGGGGTTGGGAAAGAAAATAGATTGATTGGATTGGTACTTGCTCTCATCTCATTCCTTATTCGCAGGAGAAATCCCAGTATGAAAGAAGCATTACGCTTTGCTTTGGCTGTCAGTCATATCTTTCTTCTCCCCCTCGAGAAAGGGAGTTCAGTTAGCCTAAAGGGAAGGGCGTAAGAAAACTCCGCTTTGGAAGTCAGCCTTGCTTGAAGGGAAGATAGTGAAGATGGGATTGGGATGAACCGAACGTATGCTTCTCTCGGACAAGAACCATAAGTACATCTTTCCTTGAGGCTTCATGGCTGTAATGGGACCTATGACCAGGAGAGCGGCTATGATGAACTAGAGAAGGGAAGGACCCGAACCTAGCGATCTCTGCTCGTACGTAGACCAAAGGGTGATCCCTAAACAGCAATGAGCATTCCATTCTCCTTCTTTTCTTTAATTAAAGCACCACTTCAGCGGTAATTTTACCCTACCTTCTACTCCGTACTATGAGATAGAGGAAGGCAACCTTTTGAATTGCAAAGCTCTATCCGGTCCAGCCCCAATCTCCTTTCCCAACTGCTTCTTTCGAGATGCATTCTTCACTGGCCGGGCAAGGGATAGAGTCTTCCTTTTCGAGTATATCTCATTAATGGTAGGGTCAACTGAAGACTCAATTTATTTGAAAAAAGCTTCTCACATGTATGATGTTTCGCTCATGATTAAGTACCGAGAGCTCCTTTCTTCGATGTAGCACTTACAGGAGTGGTTGGGCTGGGTTAAGCTAGACTCCTCGGGCAAGTAGTCCCTTGATCCGGTGGTGGAGTTGGAAGGGGCTTAGAACAGCTTTCTGAATTGCGAAAGAGTAACCTTTCCAACATCCCCTATTCTAGCCTCAGCTTTTGCTTTAGCTCATTCTCTTGTTGATTATGTATAAGATTCAAAAGATGTCTTTCTTGATGCCCTATCTCTCTTCTACTCCAATGAGAAAGAGGGCGGCTTATCGTTATGGGAATGCTGATCAAAATAGGGTAACTCGGAATCGAATCACCACATCCTCATACAATAACTTCGCCACCTCTCTGGCCATGCCTCACCGCCCTTGCTTCGACCCATTAGTCTCAGCAGTATTCGGTAGCGAGGAGTGAAGTAGGTCATCACTATCAGTAGTTACGCAAAAAGTAGCAACGCCCTTTGGCGAAGGGTCTTCCAAGCCCTGAAAACGTCAGCATAGTTCTAGCATGGACTGGCTTATCTTTCAAGACATGGTTGCAGAAAAGGCTAATGCCCTGACTCCAACGCTGCCTACTCCCGAAAGCAGCTGATTCGGTTACAGGATTCGTGAAAACAGAACGAGAACTGCTCCTGCCTTCTCACTGGGACAGACTATAAAGGAGAAGGAAAGGAATAGATGGCTTACTAGCCCTCCCATGAGAGGAAAAGTACAGGCTGGAGAAAGCCTTAGAACTCAATTCTATGGCATGGACTAGTAAAAAAATACCTGGAGGGAAACTAACTAAAGCAAGGGCCCCCGATTGTTAGAACTCCTTGGACCATGTTCAGGCTTCTCGGATTAGGCTGCTGGAAAGGCTGAGACGATAGGCTTTGATTCATCAGTTTTAGGCCTTAGACGAGAGGTTTGGGACCCACTTTCTCTCATAAAGAAATGCACCACTTCAGAAGACTGGACTAACAGATGTAATATCATAGGAGATTTCACCTTCTCCAACATAGACCATTTCGAATGATAGGGGAATGATTCAAGGCGGGCCAAGCAGCAAGAATAAGAACATAGGGCTATGGTGCTAGACCCGGAAAAAAGCTCGATCTGAGACCCTTCAGGCTAAAGGAAAGCAATTCGCCAAGCTAATTGAATAAGTTTTGAGAGTACTCACATTTAAGGTTTCTCATGGATGAACGGACATAGGTACTGGACGGATTGGCCAGATTGGCCCACTTAGAATATAAAGAAGAGGAAGACAAACTAGCCAAGAGACAGAAAAAAGGTAGAGACCTTACACCGAAACAAGGGACTAAGGGCTAGGGGATATGGGCATAGGGGCTACGGGAATACGTACGATAGGCTGGGTAGGATCCGTACTGGACGGACCAGGATTCCATTCCGTCCTCTTTTCTTTCATTGTCTGCTCTGTCTGTCTCGTATTCGATTGCCTCTCTCTCTTTGTTAGGATTGTAAATTCCAACACTTGGAATTGTTGTATGTAGGGAATGGTGATAGACAAGCAAGACCAGTTCCTCCTTACAAGACTTTTCCACTTACAAAACAAAAAGGGAGGAGGAGGAATAAAGAAACGAAAACAAAAATGACAATCCATTCTATTGTTATTCAAAAATTACTGAGTACGAACGCACATCTAGGCCGTCGGGTAGCTGCTCACCATTTCAAAGTCTATATCTGTGGTTCCAGAAATGGAATTGCTATTCTCAATTCAGACAAGACACTGATTTGTTTACGAAACGCTTGTCATTTTTTAGGATCTCCCATTCGTCAAAAAGGCCGTTCCTTCTTTGTAAATACCAATTCGTTATTCGATGAGATAATGGAACAAATGGCGACGAGAATCGGCTGTATCAATGATTCTCAATGGAGGATCGGGGGTTTTTTGACCAATTGTTCAAGTCCGAAAAAGATCCGTTCGAGAAACAAGAAGATCAATTTCGGGTCGAACCAACAACCAGATTGTGTAGTTATTATGGATGCAGATAGAAAGTCCTCGGTCATACTTGAAGCTGATCGATCACAAATACCTATTGTATCTTCAGTGGATTCGAATATCCCATTGGGATCCTATAAAAGAATCACTTATCCCATTCCAGCGAATGATCCCATACAGTTCGTATATCTATTTCGTAATTCGATCACGAAAACAGTTCTTCTTGAACGGGGAAGAATCGTTGCGATGAAGGAGACTGCTGGAGAAGAAACAACTCATCGATCTACCTTTTCCAAGAAGAATTTGTTTTAGTCGATCGGTCGAGTGGTCAAATACCAAGCTAGGGGGACCCGTTTATGGATTGAACAATTATTTAACGACTTCGGGCTGGATGGAACAAGTGCGGGCCTAGCCCAATCTTCGTACACAGCAGCCAACGCCCCGGGGCGGGAGCGCGACCTGCTCCCCGGTCCCATGGTGCTCTTTGTTATCGTTAGCGCCCCGTTAGTGCTTCTTTACCTCCTATGGGTAGCCTTTTGTTTTGATTGTTCCTCTTTTCTGCCTTTTTCTTTACTGGAAACACTATCTTTCTTTTTTTTTTTGAAGCGGATAGTTCACAGTGCTCATTCTATCGAAACAGTTCAAACCGGGAAGAAAGAAAAACACAAATACGCAACAACATCGGTCTCTACTACTCTTTTTTTCTTTCTGTTGGCTTGCTTGCGTATTTTCTTCCTCTATTAAAAAAAGGGGTGTTCTTGCCCTATGATGCTAGGAGAAAGAGATCTTAATTTCCCTCCCATCATGGAAGCCCTTTCGGAGCTTCCTCCTCTCACCGAGGAGGAGATAAACACAGTAAATGCGATTGTCGAGGTCCGCAGAGGGATAGCACGCTTGGTCAAACAGATATATATATAAGAAAACAGACCACCCGTCCTCAATGAGGAGGAATATTGGATAATGGTGGACTTCATCTTCGCGGACATAGAAGATGAAACACTGGAGCAGCACGTAGCTGTACTTTCTGAACTAAGGCAAGACGAAGCACGTAGCTTTCGCTACCAAAAAATGTTGAGGGATTGGTTTATGGATTCGGTCTCCGAATCCTACTGGATTTTCAATTAGTAAAGCGGATTTTTCCCTTGACTCTATCCTATTTATGAATTATGGAATTCTCTCCCAGAGTTATAGTATTTTTGCCCCTGCTCTGATCTCCCTGCGAGGTTATCAAGCGTTGGTAGTCGGAGTATTGATCCAGTGCTGGTCACGGTCCCCGTTAGGGTGGTCGTTGCGACGGTAGTTCGTTTGTCTCGTGCTGGTGGATTGGGCTGTTCCCGGTGCTTGGGTTTCGTTTGGCTGGTTGGGCATCATAAGGATCTCGCTTCTGTCCGTTGGTTCGACCGCGGGAGTTCCTGGCTGGCGCTTCTGGCCTGTCTCGATCTGCTGTAAGACGAATCCCTTTCTAATTCTCGTGCTGTCAAGGCTCGTCCTGGCGTGTGAGTTGCGGCGACGTATAAGGAACGGTGTCTCGACGCTGTAGATCCTGACCTGCCTTGCCTTGGTGAAGTTGCCTGTGAGTATCTGGACCTCGAACACGGGAAGGCGCTTTGGTCATGTGACAACTCCTCGAGCTCTAGACTTGGGAACGGGCACGTCATCATTTAGTTAGCAACATAAAATGGTGAAATTTACTTCAGGGTAGAAATCTAACACTAAACTAAAGGCTTATGCCTTCACGACGTAAGGAGCGAAAACCAATTTAGCGATATTCGTTCCTTCTCTCAGGCTCAAGCTCTGTCTGGTCTTCCTTCCCCATTCCCCACAGGCTTCCGGGAGTGCCGGCTCTGTACTCTGTTCGGAACATAAGACTTGCAACACTGACTTACCGACAAGACTGACTGCTTTCCTATTTTTCGTTCTGCCTCTACTAGTACTAGTAAAGGGGCTTTAGCCTTACAACAAGCTTGACTAAAATTGAAAGAGTTTGATCTATGATACGCTTGAACTGAACTATCGGTCCTAGAAAGAACCCGCTTACCGTGACGGAAGAAATCCGTCTTTCTTCTCTAAGCCAAGCTTCCCTTTTTTACCAAGTGCACTTCGGCGCCAGACTAGACGACCTACCCTGTGTCTCTGTATTTCCCTAAGCCAACTTATACAAAAAAGAATGAAGCAAGGATAGTCGTAGACTACTTGCCCTATCTCTTAAAGCTTCACTAGCTTAAACTGTAAACTCTTTTTTTTATACGACCAACCGAGAGTCCCTGTGCTATGGCTCACACCCGGAATAAGGTTTTTTTCTTGATCTGCTTTAGCCGTTTAAAGCCTTGTTGAGCTTTTAAGTACTTATTGCAACTGTAACCGCGGTTACAGAAATAAGAAACTTCTCTTTGACTGAAGCACTTGAACTTCACTTTCCAACTTGTTGGGAGTAGGGGCTTTCCACTGGAACTGAAACTCTATCTTCTGTTCAACTCGGCTTCCTTAACTAAAAGACGGAGGGTTTGTAGGGCTTTACACTCGCGCTACCCGAAAGGAACTAGAAGTAACCTTTTCTCTAAGCTAAGCCGCAAAGAAACTGGAATAAAGAAAGAACAAGGATTTCATCCAAGGTGCCAGCACAAGCACAAGAAGATATTTTTTCTCTTAGCCGCTAAAAGCTGATTGATCTGTTCTCCACTTGCCACTGTAACCGTTAAGACTCTATCTCAAAAACTGCCTTCTTTTTTATCAGAGAATTCTGCCTAGATAAAAAAAAAGTAATGTACTAAAGTAAGCGGGGGTTTCAATCGCAAACAGAAGACGGATCTCAGACACGCAAGCTACAAGCATGAACAACCGGTTTCGTTTCACCTTATGTAAAAAAAAAAAAAGAAGCCCCTTTCTTGATTATTATTAGTAAGATAGGGAAAAGCCCTAACAATTTTATTAGTAAAGCGCTAACGAGCAATAAAAGGGAAAGCCCTAAAGGGGGCTCCTCCGCTTACATGCAATGGGTTCCAAACCTCTAGTAAGATTCTATCTCTTACTTGGGTTCCAAACCTGGGTCCGCTGTGCCTTATAGTTTTTCTATAATCAAACTTCTTGCTAATGCAATTTGGGATTCTCATTTTTGTCAACCAGCTGTAGAAGCCTTTACTCGAGGAATTGGTGCTCAATAGAACTGATGCGCTCCATTTATGAATATGAAAAACTTGAGCGAGTGAAGCCGATTGTTGACCATGGGATAAAGGCTCTTAGTCCTTTTATCTCGCGTCATGGGGCATTAACCTTAGCACTTTCCCTATTAGAAGGTTTAGGCTTGCCTGCTGCTTGACATTAGAAATAGAAAAGGAAAGGTTGAGATTCCTCCATTTGTGAACATGAAGAGCCGATTTGCTTATTAAGATTGGAGTAAGCCGCTGTGGGGACTCTGACCTCTATAGAAGCCCCTTTTCCGCCGAGAGAAGACAATGCGCAAGAATGAATATATGCAATATATGCAGTGGGCAACCCAGAGGCAGGGCTCTTTCAGAAGATTGATTGGCCTGACGAATGAACGCAGGAATGCCTTAGTCTAAAGCAGGAATGATAGCAGAAATGAGAGCAGCAGCTACTAAGCTGGACCTCGTTTGGCTAATCCCGGAAGGACAAGGAGAGGACCGAGAGGTTTAATCCATAGTAAATAAGATGGCATAGACATAGAATGGGATTGATGGACAAATGCCAAATGCCACATAAGAAGCTGTTATTGACCTGCCAGCCAAATACCTTCGTCACCTGATGACCTTCCTGCTTGACTTTGTCGGCGGGTGGTAGCATGTCCTTTAGCAAGGCTAGGCACTTTCCTTATCCAATAAGCAGGAACCATCCGATCTTTTTGGCGGAAATCCCCGAATCGCGAGTCTGGGGCATATACTCTTTCTTTATCCCCTAGGGAATCCGACAAGAAAGAAGAAAAAATAAAGTACATATGGGCAAGATCCTTATTCCATTTCTAATAAAATGCCATCAGTTGCAAAAGCAAAGGAGGATTGATGGCATGAATCAGCTGCTATTGAATGCAGGCCAAGCCAATGGGATAAGAAGAACAGGCAAGATTTCGGGCTAAGGGAAGGAGGACAGAGCTTTCGAGTTCCTCATCCATATGAGGACCGGGCAGCCCTACTTTTCGCTTGATAAAGGGCGGATGGAAGGATAGCTGGGAATCCCACTTAGTTGGAAAAAGTCTTTCTCAGTATCTAATGAACCGAAGGCTTCAGCCGTGTCGTGGGAAGAACAAAGTAACTGCTGGACCAATGCTAGTAGGTGCCAAATCAAAAGGAAATGACAATTGTCTCAGTAGCAGATGAAAGTCTGGAAGCTAAATAGTGAAATCGAATCGGAATTTTCGGAATTGAGACAAAGATCTCCATTTGTATTGCACGCTATCTCGTAACAGTATGGCCCTGGAAAAAATATCTGCAAGATTCTCTTCATAGAGCCTTCGAAAGCGTACGTAACATTCCTTTCCCATTTCTTCAATTCAAGGCTATTAGAAAAGGAAGAAAGCCTCATGGGAAAGAAAACAATCCCCATTGAGAAAGTCCTCAGCTGATGGATATTGATTGAGTGGGGAAATCTCTTGACCGTCTAGTTGTTTGTCAGCACCGAAGAAAGGGGATCCGGGAAGCCTAGTCCAATGACGGTGGAAAGCAAGTAGCTAACAGGGACCCGGCTTACAGGATACTATTTCAGACGAAAAGCAAGACCAGACGATAGAGACCATATCCCTTTCCTTTAGAAGGCGCTCGTCTTTGGGAAGAACTTTCTTTGCCACTTCAGAGTTATTCTCTTTCCTGGCGTGGAAGCCCCTGGACGCTGTGCAACAACTCCTCCTGGGTAAAAAACAGGGTATAAAAAGAAGGGACTCAACGCTGGTACTTCTCTTCCTCTACCACCTATCTGTGAAGTAATTCCTGGGCAAACCTTTCTCTGTAAAACAATGTCTCCACGGGAAAAAAGCTTGAGTAAAGCAGTACTGAGCTACGGGCTTCTCCCTCACTTCTTCTTATACCGTTCGTGTCCAGGCAAGGAGTCAATCATACATAACTTCTTTAGCTTTTTAGAAAGTGGGTTATTCCCTGCGGGGCTGTTACACGTGTTCCCTCCGGGGGAGAAGCAGCACTCTTGTCGACTCTCCACTTTTGCTTTCAGTGAGTTCAGATGCATAGAATCTTGGGTAAGACATGCCATGCGCAGAAGAGTAAGCGCTTGAAGCCGAATCCGGGATAATATAAGATATAAGCGGGAAGGAACTAAGCTAGGGAAATTCCTTCTTGATCTAAATCCTCTAAAAAAGCATTACTGGCGAACAGAACAAAACTCCTCAGTAGAAGGGGAGCAATTCAAGTCAAGCTAGAAAAGTTCTCTTAGATCTTCTCTTTTGGTTACTCTCATACGGGAGGAAACTAGTGAACTTAGACTTTATTCGGAATAGAGTTCATAAATAAACATTCGGCCTTCAAAAAGTCGAATGCCAAACATCGACGACTGAGATGCTTAAAACACCCCCTCTACCCTGTTGTGCGGTATTGCATCAAACTAAGCTCCTTCGAATTTTGCCTATCGACCCGAATGAATTAGTCGATCCACATTATATAGAAATCTTACTCATGCAGAAGCGTAGGGAACAGATGGAGCGCGGATGCGCGAAGTGATAACTAGCAATGCACGTTGGGAATTTTGACCTTCTATTAAAAAATGTGGAAACAACCAAACGAAAAACGAAAGAAGGCGAGGCGGTGGATTCTAAGGAGGGTTTAAAGTCGCTTATCCGCTCTAACAAAAGGGACGGTTAATGGCTTACTAAAAACCCGGTATTCGTAGACAATAACCCACTAATAAATCAAGAGAAATACCGAAAAATCATAGAATTGAATATAGAATTTGTTAGCCGGAAAACTTCTTTCTTTTTGTTGATGTAGTAGCCTTCCTTGTGGTTTCATCAAGATTTGCTTTGTCTTTACGAGTTGAGTAAAGCCCGAACCCGGTTGAAAACTTTTGTGCTAACCTTCTCGCCTAGAAGGCTGAACTCAGGGCTGGGGAACGAAGTGACTTACAGGATTCAATGTTGCGAGGGAAAGAGCCCCCGGGTAAACCTGTTATCTTTATCAAAGAGATATAGACGGACCGACCGACCCACCACAGAGATTCCCATCTTTGCCAACAAGGCCCAAAAAAGGTCAATCGAACAAAATATCAGACAAAGCAAATAACACACACCGACTAAGCTAAGAAAATAATGATTAGGAATGAGTAGAGAAAGTAGAGAATTCGAGGAGATAATCGACGAATCATGATATTTGGAATGAAAGTAGGAGTAATTCTAATAAGGCTTTTGCGCTTTTATTACTTACGACCTTTCTTATCTTACGCAATTCCTGACTAATCGTAGGTTAGCCTAAGGACCGGAATCAGAGGTTTCGGCTTTTCGGGGCTGCTAGGCTTCTATCTTTCCCCCTGACTCTTCTTTCTCCCTAAGGAAGGGCTTAACCGGTAAAGAATAAAAACACTTTTTCTCAGTTCAGTCATATACCCCCAGCTCTAATTCTTCCTCTCCTATCTAAGAGATCTTAGAACTTCTCCGAATCCGTCTTTGTCGATCGTCTTGTCCCCTCATCTTCTTAGTAGGGCTAGGAACCTACTTTCCAGCTTAGCTTAGTCTGGCAAAGAGCTTCCCTTTCTTGGTCGAGGGGTTTGCTTCCTACTTTCCTTTTTTAGTCGAATACCTCGCCAGTTCTAAGTAGCCTTCACTCATAAACTCCGGTTTACTTTACGGCAAAACCCTCTCCCTGTAGGTCTCGTACCCAAAGCCCTATCCCTGCCTTCGAGGTCAAGTATCTGAGGAAGATAAATACCTTTCGAGCTAACTAAACTGTCAACAAGAGAAAGAAGAACTGGCGACTCTCCTTCTCGACACGGGAAAGCTTTACTTTTGTTCCCAGCTAAGACTCAAAGAGTGATTGATGTCATACCAGTAGCCCTTCTTACAACAAAGGGTATTCTGCCTGCGGGTTCTGGAACAACTCCTTCTATAGCAGCTGATTCGTGAACAACTGCCTATTCTCTAGCAGCAGCCGGGAAAACTCCTATTCTATTTGCCGTGAAGAAAGTACCAAATGATACTTGCCTTCCCTTTACCGCCCCGTGGGAGAAAAGGACCAGGCCGAAAGGTAAATTCTGTAGCCTAAGGTGCACGAATAGTCGAGAAAGGAAGGAAAGGCTATTGGCTCCTTGACTTCCCTCAGAGAGGTTGACTCAGATGCGATTCCATTAGTCTCTTGTTTAGCGAAGAACTATTAACGATGCGAGGAATAGCTAGCTAAAGTACCCAGGTTTGGAACCCAAGGCTAAGGCATCGGTTGACTTTGTTCACTTTAATGAGTTAGCAGGCGGAAGAGATTAGCGCTTTGATCAAAAGTGAACATTAGCCCTCGAAAGGCCTCAAAATGGTAGAGGTGCGACAACCCTTTGAACATGACGAGTGGGATCATATAGAATATAAAGTCACGCCTGCAGGACTTCTAACTATCAATTTCATTTCATAAGAGAAGAAAGAATAAAAATGGACCAGTGATCGGTCTAACTAGACCTGGTCTAGCAGCGGGTAGAGGAATTAGTCAACGACTACAGGATAAGGCTCATGACCTGAAAAACTACAGGTTCGAATCCTCCTTTGGCAGAGATTACCAAAGTAGAAAGATCATAGAATAGGACGAAAGCAGTAGCTTTGAGCTTGAACTCAGCTCTCACTTAGTACACTGAACACTAACTGAATCAGAAGAATTCCATAATAGCAAGATGGCTCTTTCTGCTTATGGTTGGGCTGACGGTCTTTGGCAAGGTACTTGACTTACTCTACTAGAAGAGGGACGAGAAGGTGATGCCCAGTCGGGAGAAAGTCTAAGGGACGGTGCGGGAAATTCTGTATGTAATAGGCTAGGAGACGTGGACTTTAATGCTGTGACTTCCGAAATCTTAACTCTTTTTACCTGCTGCTTCTTCTTACCCCACTGCTGAGATTGAGAAAGCTTTAGGCCTGAGGCCGCATTCGGAAGGATAAAGGGAAAGGGGCAGACGCATCTAACCGTTGAACTAACATTGGAACTCATCGCCGTTGGCAGGACCGGAAGTCCGAGCTCGAAAGTCAAAGTCAGCCTCAGGATCCTCATTCCGGGCAGCAAAACATTTACAGCGCCTGGTTCTTACTCAGAGTTCAGTGGCAACACAGTCCCTCCTAGATAGAAAGCTCCAAGTAAACCTACCAGAAAAAATGAATTCTATTCATCTCCCTCAAAGAGCTCATTAGTGGGTAACCCTGAAAGTAGAAAGGATGCAAAAACCTGTTCTTCTTATAGAATGTCCCTATCGAGTTCCATAGCCCTTGATTAGGATAGCTTTGAAGCAACTCTTTTTGAGCTTTTGGGGATTGACCCGTAAACAAAGTCGTCCTTCGGTCTGAACTCATGGTACTTGTCTGAAACTCCCATTTTCCTCTTATGCTGGCCGATCTTTAGTCCCCGAAATGTCTGATGCGTTCTCACCTGCTGGCATCACCTCATCCTCTTTTGGAATAGGGTTTTTTCACTCTTGTCCGGCTAAAGGCCTTTTGATCGGCTTTCACACTTCATGCTAAGAGTTCTTCTGCGTCCACGCCTTATTCTATCTCTTTCCCCGGGACTGACATCAACCATCGGTACGCCCAAGACCAACATATGAGACCTCGTCTCTGAGTCATGCTTTCCTTCGAGCTTCCCGCTTTGGCTCTCTATTGGTAGGGAAATCCTTCTAGTTTAAGTCGCTACCTATGCAGCCCTATTAGCAGCCTTCCTTCCCTTCCCACTGCTTCTCTTGACTGCTCTATCTTCCCTCCTGTGGGGCCAATTCCTATTTTTTACAGTTTATCGGAGGAAAAGGCCCCTTGGGACGGTTAAATAAAGTCTAAAGTGGATCGGCTGGTCTATTGCTTGGAGTTTCATCTGAGTCCTCTAGAAGCTCTAAAAGAGTGGCTTCCCAGTCCTTTCTTGAGTATGTCGCTGACTTGGATGCCCGTGTCCTTCTTCCAAGATCTTCATTGGCCGGAAAAGGTTAAGGGCAGGGTTTATCCAGTTCAAGATGTTCCCGGGGATAAGATAAATGTGGGTGCTTGACTGACTGTTTATGACTAGTTTCTCCACTCCACCTTAGTCTCTAAAAGATAGGGAAGAAAGTTCAAAGAAATAAAAGCCTCGTACGAGGCATCATCTTTCATTCCTAAGGAGCTTCCCTCGAGCTTACATATACGTATAAAAGAAAAGGTAGCTCAGGTCTTCTGTTATCAGTTCATAAGAAAGCTTCTCTTCGTTCCCTGCCCTTATTGGAAAGACCTGGTTGGAATGGACATACTAAGAAGTTGTGGTGTGTCTGTCGATTATCCCAAGCTCGATTCCGTGGAAAGACTAT
>JBBNAE010000018.1:107500-112500 GCA_039657345.1 Stephania japonica | reverse complement strand
GAATCGACGAGGAATCCAGGAAAGAGCGAAGGAAAAGCGTGACGAGAATTCTCGACTCGAGATGTTAGAAGGTGCAAAATCAATAGGTGCCGGAGCTGCTACAATTGCTTCAGCGGGAGCTGCTGTCGGTATTGGAAACGTCCTTAGTTCCTCGATCCATTCCGTGGCGCGAAATCCATCATTGGCTAAACAATCATTTGGTTATGCGATTTTGGGCTTTGCTCTAACCGAAGCTATTGCATCGTTTGCCCCAATGATGGCGTTTCTGATCTCATCCGTATTCTAAAAATAAAATTCAGAGGTCCTCTTCTCGGTGGAATAAATTCCTTCGTTGGAAGGGGAGGCCCTGTTTCAGCAGCAATGGAACAGGGGGAAGAGAGTGGGCGGTGGGCTCTTCCAACGTAAACCCCCTTTTCCGGTTTGTTGTTCCTAATCTTTTGTACATTGCTGTGTTATCAAAGTAAAGTTTTTCGATCGTTGGATCGGAAGGTTCTTCTTTTTTCGTCGGGAACAAGCCTGAACTCATAGTCCTTCACGCCTAAAGAGAAAGAACCTTGGATTGGGCGCTCCCCCAGCTTACCTGGTATGGTACTAAGCCCTTCGCCGTCCTGTAGTCCTTGGATTGGACGCTCTGTTCCCGGACAAAACGCCTAACCTTTCCTTTTTTCTATTCAGTGACTCAGCGATAGCGCCTGTTTAATGGGGTGTTTAATGCCCGCCCGGGCTTATTATTTCGGAATCATACGGCCGAAAAGCTCACTTTGGCAAGAAGTCAGTCGCTGCTCTTTGCTGTCGAGGCCTAATCTCTCGATCCATGTCTTTCTCTTTCCGGTCGCTATCAAATCCACTTCGACGCTGCGCTATGCGACCACAGGGGAGCAGCCGAAACAGCAACTGCACCACAAGGAAAGGAAGCAATCTACACCGGCCCTTCCTTTACCTTCTTTCGAAAGCCAAGCAAGCCAGCATTCGTCAGTTTATTCATGGTTCCGGAAGCAATATAGGAAGCCTCCTATTCGTATTCATTTTCGAAAGCCATCTCCCAATCTCCGATTGCCCCCGCTCTCGATCGTATGTATTTGAAATCGTAACCAACGAGCAAGCAACCCGTTTCACTTCGCTTGAATAAGGGTAGGAATATATCCCCATCTCATAGCTCATCTCATCAAGTATACCCTCTATAGTCATAGGTTTGGAACCCTCAATAGCATTTCCCGAAGTAGCATCTCCATTCGAATCCGAATCGTAAGCCAAATCAGAAGCCGTTTCAGGCGCCGAATCTGAATTAAGAAGAGTTTCATCCGCCGGCGTCTGGAGACGTATCAAAGGAATAGACATAAGAGAACATTCCCTGCTCCATACCATAAGAAAGGAAAGCTTGAATCGGAACGGAAGGCCTAGTATTAGCGCTAGCAGACTACCGGTTTTTTTCTACTTACTTTTGCTTTGCACCCGAGCTACTTTTGAACAGAGGCTTCGTAGCCCATTTTCCTTCCCTAAACAAAGGTATTAAGAATCTCATTCGTAACTAAATTATGCCACTTTTTAAGCGCCATAAGCAGCCACGCATAGTGGTTCGCTCAAGCAAAGCAATGGAGTTTGCGAGACTTCAAAGCGTTCCGGTAGTGCTTCTAGCAAGGAAATAGTAAGATAAGACCCTCTAACCAGAATTCGATTACACACGAGCTGTCAAGGAAGCTCTCGAAAGAGCTACCTCAGAATGAAAGCTACATCAATCCACAGGAATTCAATCCTAGATATCTCCACCTCGTAAAGCCGTAACAGCATCGACTCATTAATGCGCCCTCAAGGGGCAGCCTAAGGAACAAGGAAGAGGCTCGGCAGGAGACTCGCAACTAAGCACCTAAGCCCTAATTGAATCAGGATTAAGCTACTTGTGCACCCGAAGTATTCTACCATTTGGTCTGGTGGTTTCGCCTAGTATGTATGACGTACATAGCACTAACTTGACTTGAGGGGGCAAGTAGGCCAGGCCTCTGAAGGTTACCTAGTTTGCTTCATCGCCATGATCATTAGAGCTCTCGATACCGGCTGGATCGGCGCCCTTGTCACACTCATTTTCAATGGGAAACTGAGTTTCATCCATCACACGAAAGAAAAGATCAGACTCGGCACACGGATCAAAACCTGTCCTTCAAGCTGTCCAAGTTAGCTCTGTCATCTGTTGATAGAGTCTTTTCCTTATAACCCGGGCAGCAATAGTCATTGTTTTACTGAAAGTCTAGTGAATAAGGAGACGGCTTCCTTCGCTGCCTACTCTGCTTTGGCTGCTTAGCTTATGCTATCCTCTCAACTTACTGTAGGTAGCCAGTCTTCTCCGACTGAAGAGAATACCAAGTCAGGTCAGGAATGCACCAAGGTGGAATAGTCCCTTGTATCGGTCAGTCAATCAAGAGTGGAATAGAATAGTCCCAGTAAGAGTCTCGTCCAATTGCCTAGCGTAGGCTTAATGCACTTCCCTATCTCGGTCCTCGCTCTCAACGCAAACGGTAGTCAGGGAGTCAAGCAAACAAGCAAAGAGACTGAACACCTTCTGCTGAAAAACATTCTCATTCCGCCTCAGATTCGTGAGAAACTGGATCTCTTGTTTCGTGAGAAACAGAATATGTTGGCGAATCAGTTGGATATTCATTAGTTGGCGAATCGTCTGTTGGCAAATCCTCCGTTGTGGAATTGTCCGTTGGAAAAGAATATGTCAGCGAATCGGCTGTCGGCTTCTATTCTCGATCACTTCCTTCCTCACCCACTGCCGCCCATAATCAATGCGCATTAAAAGCGCTTCTAATGCCCTTCTCGAGTGAGAGTTCAGCAGCTTACGAGCCAACCTTTCCCGATCCCTCAGATCCTGAATCTCCATCCGCAGCTGAATCCGCATCTCCATCTTCAGTACCCGCATCATCTCCAACAGCTGCCCTCGAACCCTTGCCCAGATCTGAAATGGGAGCTTCGGTTCAGTCACATCGGTCACATCTTTCGGTTCGATGCTTTGAATCCTTGCTATCGTCCCTCTACTTTGGTCTCCTAACTGAAATCTCGGACAAGGAAAGCACTCGGTTCGTTCGACGGCTAAGTCTCTCGGTCCGTTCCTGTAATGTATGTCCCTCAGCCTAGTCGATCACACCCGTAGGACACGGTTAGTCAATCACTGGCCTTTGGCAAAAGAAATGCAATGCTCCTATTTGCTTAGCTTAATCCTTTGTTTCTAAAGCAGCTAAAACTACGGAAAGCAGCAGCAGCGACTCCTTGCCCCTCAAGAAAGCGCCTCGCTAATCAAGCTAAGTTAAAAAAAAAAAAAATGAACCAAAAATACGTATACGAAACGGCACGGCGCAAGTCGAGAGCCATCACTCCTCAATAAGCCCTTAGGCGAGAGGAAGAGGGACAGAGAGCTGGAAAGGAGGCTCGGGACCGGGCAGGGAAAGAAGGAATAATGAATTGAGTACCCTAGCTACAATTGTCTAAAGCAACGCACTCGAAAGCGAAGAAGGAAAGGAGTGGTTTCCGGAAAGAAGCACTTTTAGCTCTACGGGTGGGACCCTCACACCCAAAGGACACTTCCCCACGCTTAACTGCATTCCACATCTGTTGTTGGCTAGTAAGAAACAGAATCTCTTGATTCGGGGTAACCCGGAACCATTGACTAGTCAGAATCGGGATCTCTTGTTTCTTCGGATGAGACTTCTCCTTCGACGGATGAAAGAGCTCATTCTCTAGTTGGGGATTCCCCAGTGTCTGCTAATGCGGATTCCGCTTATTCGTATGTTTATGCCCTTTCATTCCCATAAGCGCCCAAGGAAGAGGCTAGCTGCCCATTCAAGCTGAAAGCAAGTAAACAATCCTCTTTTTTACCATTGGAACAAATTCAATTCACCGTCCATTTCCGTTCATAAAAAAGCATCAAAAAAAGATGCACTTTATTAAAGCTTCAAAACTACAGGGCGCACTAGCGCCCCTACTAGTTACTAGTAAAGTCAAGGGGCTTGATTCGCATGCTTTAGCGCCTCGCGCTCCCTACCCTATAAGATAAGTAAGTCAAAAGCGCTAACTCCACGCCTTTCTATATTATAGTTGAGTCAGGAGTTTTCTTGCAGCTTCAAAACGTCAGGTATGTCGAATCGCTTGAGGCGCCTACTTAGGTCTAATTCCGTGTAGTCAGGTACCAAAAAAATTAACTGTGTAATTAAAAACAAGCCCCGATTTGACAAGCAACCCTAACCAGTACAAAGATCACAAGCGAAAACGCTTACCTCCGTACACGGGAAGCAACCAACAACATGCCTATGCGAGAAAGATGAGAGATCGGTGTACAAAATTTTGAAATCACCAATTGCCCGCTCATAGGTCTAACATCTTTGGAAATCGTCATGTAAGAAAATCCGCTCATTTGCTAGAGCCTATCAAACGGCATGGCCTAACACAGTACTTTCGTCAAAGTGAAAGAGTTTGCTAATCCATTTCCTGCCAAGCTACGAAAATCGAAATGGTTGGGATCACCCACACCAGAAGCACCCTCGGTATGGAAGAAAGACAAGGGTTCCAAACCTAAAGAAACTGGATAACTATTCGCTACCAAAAGTCTTCCCCGTCTCCTGAATCAAGAGAGGATCACATATCATTATTAAATGATCCTACGGCAATTATGCCAAGCCTGACGGAACTCCATTCTAAAAGTAAAAAACAGAAGGAAAGAGGGAGTCAACTAGCCAGCCGGTACAGAACTGACTCGGAAGCTCTGGTATTCGTGTCTCTCCTCTCTTCCTCTTTCATTACTTCATTCTTTCTTGATTTTTTGAAGAAAATGGATAAGGATTGTCAACAGAGGGAGACAGGCTGGGAAAGCCACTGCCAACACCGACACTCAAGCCGTTTCACCCCTATTCCCTCTCAAGCCCCTGACCGCTCCGTGGGGGTCCCTTCGTTACACTCACCTTAACGGACCTAAAGGAGTCACTAAGGCGTACATGGTTCTGTCTTTCAAA
>JBBNAE010000018.1:80000-97500 GCA_039657345.1 Stephania japonica | reverse complement strand
AGTAAGTAGATCGCAACACATATCCCTTTGGAAAGACTACCAGTGACGGCTAGCTGGATGGGTTGAGGAAGCGAAGGACGGCATTCATGCGCAGCTATGCGGAACCTGCCGCGGCCAGGCTCCTTCATGCCGGACCTGCGTCTTTCTTCGAATTTATGCCTTCTTAGAGATGCGTTCACTCCGAATCTCTATCTATGCCAAATCTGTGGTACGGAGATCCCGGGTGCTAGTGTGCGGGTTTTCCATCTCTCATGCCATTTCAGTGGCATGCTATGGTTCCATAGTGACCAACACGGTGAATAAAGAAGAAAGTCGCATTCAGTCGTTGATACGACGACCGGTATGCATGTTCAAAACGGATGGTGACTCATTCTATTTGAATCACTTGAATCACTCAGTCCCTTAATGAATGAATAAAGACGTTGTCGTCCCTTCCGGAGTGAGTCCCTTTGACCGAAGAGAACATTATGGGATTCTGTACTGTTTGTGTTGTTAAGTGTACATGGCTTATGGCTGACTTTTATATACTGTACTTGTTGTATTGTCTTTACACTGTATTGTACTATATATTATATAGCTTGGGCTATTGCCCTTAATGAATGGAACATGAATTTCTCCCATTTTTGCTCTCTAACATGGTCTCAGAGCCTTGATACCTTTCCGATTGGACCTTGTCGGAATTGCGTGGGACCTTAGGCGAGCCCTCGGCGAGGGCTTTCCGTGGTGGCTGATCGACGATTGGACGCCGGAATCCGGCGAATCGAACGTTTCTTTCCGGCGGCTGTTCATAGTCTTTTGTGAACTATTTTCGTCGGAACTCTCTCACCGGAGCTCCGTTCCCTCTGAAACTTCATAGGAAGGGTCGTCTGGGCCCGACACAGCTTCCCCTAAAGTGGCAGCTCCTAAAACCTCGCCGACGGCGAGATCTAGGTTCACCGGCGGCGGTGAACAGTCATTTTTGGTTTCGGGTCACTTTCGCTCACCTTTTTTGGACTGGTTTTGATCGGGAAACCCTCACTCCGTACCCGAAATCATCTCAGAAGCATTTTCAGTCCATTTTCCCTCCTTTTCGTGGACATTTAGTGTGTATTCTATACACTCGCCGGCTGGTAGTACTCTTTTTTGGCCGGCGACCGGTGTCGGATTTCCTCCAATTCTTCTCCACTTCTTTTCGTGAGCATTTGGAGGCTGTGTGAGGCTTTATTGCCCTATCCCGACGTCGATTGCTACTCCGGGCGCATCTTCCACTCGCTTTTGGCCTCCCAAGTCTTTGATTTTTTGCCTCTTTGGTCTCTAGTCTTCATCATGGCCTCAGACTTGCTCTCCGCCATTGATGTGAACTGGGAGTCATTAGTTTGTTTGGTCTATCACCATGAAGATGCACTTGCGTGGTCGTCTTCTTATTGAATTACGTGTAGTCAGGGGCCACCTTGATGGCACCGACCCCGAGCCCTCTGAAGATGATGATCGTGACAAGAAGACTATCCGTGAGTGGTATTTGGTTGATAATCGCATTATGGCGATTATAGGACAGTCCGTTGTGCCCTCCATTCGTCTTCAGCTTGGCAAGTTTACATCCGCCAAAGAGATGTGGGACTTTCTTAGTGGCACGTATGTGCAGTCGAGTCACGCTCGTGAGTATCAACTGACTCTCTCGCAATATACCGTCAGGGGGTTAGGATCAAGGGCTTGATTTGTCAGCGAGTGACTCTCGTTCCCCTTCTATCTTTTCTTCGCGGCTGGTTCTAGAAACACATCTAAAAAAAGGGTTTGAGTTCTTGTTAGCATTCGTCGTTCTTATCTAATCAACTAGAGAAAGGGGAAACGGAATGGGGCCCATGTCCCTTGAACGAGTCTTGCCTCCCAGGCGCGTTCAATACATATGAGCCGTGAGCTTCATGCTTTGCTTTTGTCCTTGTTTTTTCCTTCATGGATGGGGACGGGTGGAGCGGCCGAGGTAGTACCCCTGAGCCCGGCAGCCCACCCAACGACGATCGGGGAGAGAAAAAGAAAGGATAAGATGACGAATAAGAGTCGAACCACCAAGAAAGAAAATACCAGCTTGCTTGTTTTGGTGATCCCTATCCTACAGATCAATGGGATGAACAGTGAACGGACCCTACAGCGGATGGATGGTAAGCTCCCAACGCTAGTTCGGTTAACGACAGAGAGAGAGATTTCCCTAGCCACTCCGAGATAAAGACACACTGCCCCGGCGAAATTGATCCTATAGGTGTAGGAGAGTCGGTGTAGTAGGGCGCGGGGGGTCAGACTAGGAATGCCGAATAGGAGTATCTACCCGAAGCGAAACGGCAGAGAGAGAGAGCTGCTCGCAGAAACGCTATCCGATATTAAACATCCCCGGAACACCTACCCACTCGCCTCCGAGCCTTTCTTACTTACTTCTCCGAGAATGGAGGTACAGCGAAATTCAGTCTTCGAGAAGCCCTTGATCCTAACCCCCTGACGGTATATTGCGGGGTGGGTAAGGGCAGGTTCGGGAAGGATCCGGGAAAGCATGGATAGGGCAGGGGGCATGGATGATAGGCAGCAAGGGAAGGCGCAAGCCATATAAGATAAGGCATTTTCTCGTCAATCGAACCAGTCCGGTTCTCGTCAGCTCAGAGCGGGAGGGAGGCCAATGTCCCGTCAGATACCACGGCCCAAAGGCAAGCCAGCGACCTTCACCTCCCGCAGGTCGTACGGGGCGTTTCGCCGGAGTTCACGGCGGTCTATTCCCTTTCCTTTCCAGATTGAGTGGATAGGGGCCTTTGGCTAACGTACGTTCAGGGGTCTGCCAGTCAACTACCTTCTCATCTAATGAGGTTTTCAGTACCACGAGTCCGTCGGTCGTTGTGTGGGTGGACTCGATTTCTTCCGGTTTTAAGCAATCCGTGTTTCTCATGTTTCACCATATGGATTACCTATCTTTCGGGTTCCTTCCGCAACTCCCTTCGGTCTCCTTTAGCTCTGGTCGGCGTGGTTCTGTAGTTCTTCTGGCCTTCCTTCATGTCGTAGCCTTAGCTTATCGACGGGTCTTGCATTAGATACAGCATTTTTTTTTTACTCACAGTTGTGACGTTGTTTGTTTGAGTTTGAAGTCGTTACCTTGCGGGAGCCACCTGGGCGAGACCCTTCTCTTCTTTATTATTTCCATATGGTATGTTGAATCACTTGTTCAGTCGATTGAACTTTACCGTGTCTGCTTAAACTTCACCCTAGACTCGTGTCGTGTAGTGTAGCAAGACTAACAAGTGGTCGAGTGAATTTATGAACGAGCAACTATGAGAAGCTGACTACACTACACCTAAAAGTAGCATATTTTTTGATTCTTCCTCCACTCACCCCCACGGGCGAATGGAGTCTACTACACTCTTTCTTGGCTCGTGTAGTATATTATACTATGGGTCATTCGGAAGGGCTCCGTATAGTTCTATTTTGGGGCGTAACGTTGTGGTTGTTCCCTCGACTGACCGAGAAAAACAAGTTCCAGAGGCTCATATCGATTTTGGTTTTTCCGCACCATATTTAGATCTGCCCCTTCTTCGATCCGGAATTCCCAGCAAATCCTTGACTCCTCGAATACAATGGGATTTCACACCTGGCGAATCTTTCACTCTACCTCCTCTTATTAACACCATAGAATGTTCCTGCGAATTATGACCCTCGCCCGGAATGTGAGCAAATATATCATGTCGATTGCTCAACCGTACTTTGGCTATCTTACGTGGAGCTGAATTCGGTTTTTTCGGTGTTCTCGTTGGAACACGCGGGCGTACTCCTTGCTTCTGGGGACATTGATCCGAAGCTCGAGTACGGTCCGTGCGCCGTTTTTCTTCTCTACCATGACGAATCAATTGATTTAATGTAGGCATCGCTCTTTCCTTTGTCCTTCCCCCCGATTTTAGCCCTATCACTAGTGGTTACTCCCGATCCGAAGCACCCCTTTTCCATTCATAGAGAGATCCAATCGTCAAAATCAATAAAAAGGCCATCATGGACCAAGATCCAAATGGATCAATCTTGTTGGGAGGTACTGCCCAAGGAAAGGAAAAGGTGACTTCCGGATCAGGGATAATAAATAAAATAGAAACCAGATAAAATCGTATATCGAAACGACTTCTGGCATCACCGGAAGGATCGGAACCACATTCGTGGGCCGACAATTTTTCTGGATAGGTCGAACTATTGGAAGCAAATGGAAAAGGAACACCGAGTGGGATCAAAGAAACTAGCGGACTGATCACTAAATAGATACAAATAGGTCCAAATTCTGACATCACCACAGCCCACTTCGTTCTCTCGCTCTGCTCGCGGAGCGGCATACCGAAAAAAAGAAAGAAGAAAAGCCCTTATTCGGATTCGAACCGATGACTGAAGCCTCTTTCTTTAAAGGCCTAAAAAGAGCTTGTGACTCTTCTTTATACGATCTTTCCTACTTTCCTGAGGGGTGGGAAACAGCTGCTTTCTTTCCCAAGAGGATAGGAGAAGGAAGGATTCGGTATTAGGTAACTAAGAAGTTAGCTGCTCCTATGCATCAATCACACGCGGCACACTTTCTATATATCTGTCTTCATTATCGGCTACGTGCTATCGGAGATAGAGCAATGGGAGGTTGAGAAAGCGCTTTGAAAGTTTCTGTAGCGGGTGCAGATGCCATAGCCTATTACTTAAGATAATAGTGCTCCACATACTCCTGGAATAGGCTCTCTTTCTCTTCCTTTTTCTTTTTTATCCTTATAGTGCGGTAAGCGGCATCTAATTGAATTGATTCACCGGATCGATCTTCCATCTACGAAAATAGAAGAGATGTCTGTTAAGGTCGGCTTCATGAAAGCAAGCAAGTTTTGCGAAAAGAGAGATGGAAAGAGATGGATTTAGCCCCGCCGTTGTCGGATCAATTCCCATTCTTTCTTTAATGGAATAGGGAACGGGCAGAGCTGCGGCTATCAGGAATGGGCGATAGCCTATGACTAAAAGTGCCGACTATCTATGAATGATACAGGATCGGAATGCCAATCGACGAGATGAGCCTACGAAAGATTTCAAGTTCAGACTATGATGACTGGCATCCTCACTTACGCAACGAAATTTAGTTGATAGAGTAGCCAGTGCCCTTGACTTCTTCTCTTCGGTATCGCCTTCTCTCATCGTTAAATGCGTCGCAAGACACTCGACTAGAAGGAGTGGAGGTTAGGCAAGCAGGGAAGACTTTGACTATGCGCTGGCACTAGCCCTGGGCTTGGATTGTTCTTTGATTGAAGGAACGGGACAGAAGAGAACCAGAACCATATCCTTCACACATTCAGTCTGATCTTATCTGCGCTATTGCCCGATCATAGCTGTACTGTATGAGATTCGTTCTCCGTCTCCCCTGCCCTCTTAGAACAGTCTGGTCTGATAAAGGAAGGCAGTAAAGGATATTCAAAAAAGCAGGCCTGACTATCTTACCTAGCTCCTAAGAGAGTCCCGAGCGGAACCGCTTCGCCCCTTGCCTTTTGAACCAGACCTGAGCCCTAATCGGGGAATGGCAATCTCGTTTCGGCCTTTCCTTCTCTCTCCCTCATCAGCAAACTAGTCACTCGCTTAATCTTTCTTTGCTTCCGTCTTATATCACCCTCTCACTCCCGTCTCCTCGTTCAATGGGTAAGGGAAAGTTCTAAATGAACCGGCGTGTTTATGCTTCCTTGAAGAAAAGGTACGTACCTCGAAGGGTAGGAAAGGGTCTTGTCCCGAGAATGTCATTCCAGCAATCAAACTCCTGTGCTTACCGCCTAAGATGGAACTGATAAATGCATCAACAGTCAAGTGCTAACGCCCTCCGAGGGTGCGGAATTGCCCCCCTCCGAAGCTAATGGAATGGTTTAGCTTGCCTTGCTTCCTCTGTTCTTCCCATCTCTATTTTAGACAGATAGAGTTTTCACACAAACGCCTTGACTCGCCTATCCGAATCTGAATCCTCTACTTTCCTTGTTCGTTCACCTGCCCGGTCTGGTTCACCTTACCCGCTGGCTTGGACGATTACAGTTCACTGATTTGAATCACTTTTTCTAAAGCTATGATATCCGTAGTACTTCATCTTTTCTTACTCGTCACAGTAAAGATCCCGCGCATAAAATTCTTACTGATTGGAACTAGCACTTGCTGCTATTCACTCAGCAGAGATCAGGCGAGATGCTAATTGGAGAAGGACGGACCTGCCTTCCCGAAAAGCACGAGCCATATTTCAACATTTCGGAGAACCACTTTACATTGGCACCTTGGCCAGGTAGATCCGTCCCACTCTCCGGACCTCACCTCTGCTTTTTGGAGTACGGGATGACTCGGATGGGCAGATAGAACAGAACCTGTCAGTTACGCCTTTAGGGGACGCTACGGTGCCTTAGCTGGTTCCCGATCCTCCTTCAAAAGTGGTGATGTAGGCGGATATTTGCTTGGCAGTCCCTGGTCGAATCCAAATTGTAGCCCTACACGATGAGGGTTGTAATCTATCTCAGGGTACTCCATTTCGATTTTCTTACCTGATTGTTCATAATGCTGCTAGTAAAGTAAATTTCCTTCGAAAAAATAAGAAAAAGAAAGAAATTTAGTATTACGCAGTGCGGGAGGACATTGTTATGAATCTTGAAAGCCTTGTCATATACTTTGGGGCCTTCTACTTGCTTGACCCCTGAGAATACGGCCTCCAGACATGGAATTTCATGTTAATATCTTCCGCGGAGATCGAACGAAATCGGCACCCTCGAGAAAGTGGGAGTTTTTCAAAGATCCACTCTCTAGCCATGCACCTTCTGCCTCTGCTTTCAGTCCTTTCTTTCCACTTGCCTTAACCGCTTACTAGATTAGATAGGCTAGCTAAGGCGCACTTTGTTCTATCTTTTCTATAGACTAGTAAGTCAGTGTGAAGTTTACCAAGGTAAGTAGTCAGTGTTCAATTAGCCTTCTACTAGCGCTTGCTTTCTTACCTTAGCTCAGTCAAGCTTCCCCTTCATCTTCCTCTCCCTATCTGAGTACCTTGCTAGCCTTACAGCGCTTTCAGAGTCCCCAGGTCGTTCCATTACATTAGTCTCTTGTTCGAAAAGGTATTTCTTTTATTTACCTTCAAACCAGACGGATTGTGGTTGAGCTTTCTCACAAGGAAATTCCGAAAGAGTGATGCTCGGGTTCAGACCCTGATACCTTGCTTAAGGCGATTCATGAGGGTAACAGCTATGCATTCCTACTCAACAAGGGAATTCCTTTTTATAAGAAAAAGAGCGTTATCACATCCAGGATCCCCCTAATCAGCCGGAGACTGTGAAATTTCAATTTTCTCATGCTATTTTGCAAGCTCTTTCTCATAATCGGCAAGATTGTCTTTGTCGCGTTAACGGCAATTGGTGTCGATGATAGACGCTCCCATATCCTAATCTTTCTTGCTTGGGAGGCCCTGGCAACCATCTCTTCCTTGGCATTCCCGTATCCGTCCAACCTTGATCTGCCACCTCTCCATTGTCAATCAGATCTGGAAAACTTTCCTTCGTTTGATACATATGGACTAGTAACTGACACAGGAGCATCTTGCTAGCGAGCCATTCCAGGCTGAGGAAGTTCCCTTGGGCCCCCTTGGATCAGGTATGGGCGGCTCATCGCTATAAGGAAGAACTTCACTTGTACACTTGATTTTGCCCTTGGGTCATGTGCCCTTTAATTTACCTCCTTTCTTCGACTACCTATACTTTGAAGAAGATTCAGCCATTGGTTTGGCTACCACTCTAGTGGAGAGCACCGTGATAAGGCGCCTATTGATGACTTATTTTTCCTGATCTCAAGACAACTTAAGCAAAGCGATTAACAAAGGGATTTCGGCTCATACGCTCGACCAAGAGTAAATGGGGGAAGCTGGTTTTGAGGTAATGAAATGAAAGAAAAGAAGGCGCTGTTCCGTCGGGCTAAGGTAGCCCTTTTGATTTTGAATGGCCAAACCAGAATAGACTGAAGTCTTTAGAACTACTTACACGGCTCGATCTACTACGAAAGAAGCTGGACAAGATCTTCTCGGCCAGCTAAGGCTATCAAATAGGTAAGCGTATTCTTCCGAAACTCTTCTTCTTATAGTGGATGTGATGGAAGCTAGGGTCATTCGGCTATAGCAACTAAACAAGCAGCTCAGCAAGCGGTTGAATTCCCTTTTCTTGCCAGTGATCGAGAGCTTTCAAATGCGGAGGCAAGGCCACTTCTGTCCCCCGGATATAGGTCTCACGCGAAATATACTTTTTCTTTGACCAGGATAGGATTCAAAAATGCTTCCCGCGCTCGGAAGGGTAAAGAGACTATGCCACCTTCAAATAGGTAGTTTTTATACTCTCTGAAATGGCTTTCTCATTGGATTACCGCTCTTTAGCAGGAAGCCGTAAGAAGTGCCCCCTTTTTTCATACCCTTCATTAGTAGAAGGCTTCCTCTACGTGAAATATAGTTCGTAGCCAGACTTGCTATCTTAGGCCTCACCTAATTAGCTTTCTTTGGTCTGCTCGTCTTCTATAGAGGCATAGCCTTTGATCCAGGGGTGAAGCACTTTTCCTTCCTGGCGGGGAAGCTCAGTTCTGTTCTAATCACTTTGATTCCCGTACACTTCATCCCTCCCCTCTCATCCAGTGGAGGAAGACTGGTTAGCTCAACACTGTAACAAGAAGATGCTGATAGGATCTTTGTTCTGAATCTACTTCCTCATACCTGATCATACCCTTTCGTGAGCACAGGCCAAGAGAAGATAGAACATATAACCTCTAGACGCTTTAGGGTGTTTGCAATAGGTAACTATGTCAATCAACGGTTATTGTGGCCAGTTCATGATTGGCTTGCTAAAGTTCTTCAAAGATTACCAGTTGATCTTCGATCAACTTAAACCGTTAGATCGACTAGTTGGCAATCAGGTGACATCTTGCTACGACTTAAAGTCGGCTACCGATGGGTGGCCTTTAGTTTTTTATTGTTCGATAGGTCGTTCGCCTCAAGTATAGTGAATTCTGCGCTTGCCTGGAACATCTTTGATATTCCTTTCGTGAAACGGAAGTTTTAAAAAAGATGTTTCGTGGCTGGACAACCTTTAGGATACCACGCCCCCCTGGCCTCTGTTTGCCCTCTCACACCATTTAATAGTTTGGTGGGCGGCAGAACAAAACAAGTCCGACCTGGAGAGCTTTTTTTCATAGGTACGCGGTACTCGGTGATGATATTGTCATTGCCGATGAGGCCGTAGCTCAGTCTTCTTCTTTAGCCTTAACTTAAGTTAAGTAGGTTGGGGGTCTCAATTAGTTATCATTAGAAGGGGAAGACCTCTTTATCCATACTTGCGCGGAGTGATCATTGATCATCTTCGCAAGGGGATGAGACCAAAACTCATTCCAGATGAACTGTTTGTTCAGACTGGAATTCAAGAATTTCTTGAGTGGTCTTCTCTCCGAGTGTGGATGAAGAGCTGGCTAAGGTACTGTCATTGGTACTATACTACCGCCTTGTCTCCAGATGTTGGCATCGAGCAGTTCTTCTCTGTTCCTGAAGTCAATTCTTCATGGAAGATTGTGTTGAAGGATAAAAATTTGCTTCGGTCTTTTATCGAAGATTTATGACATGGTGGCCGTGAAGGGTGTTGATTTTAGGTTACCTAAACTTGAGTCAACCTCACTTTCAATTAATGGAGGTTACTTGCTTGGTTGTTTCTCCGGTGCAGACTCCTTGGTACAAGCTGTGGGTTGTGACCAGCCTGCAGCTAATCGGTTTATTATCATACCTGGAGGGTGTAAACACTTCAATGAGATTCTAGATTGAATAACCATCATATAACTATAGACGCTTCGAGATACACCGCGAAGGATAAGTTAAAAAGGCCTTTCCAGAATTTTGAGATGCACTTACACTTCAAAAGACAATCCAATCCTTTTCTCGCTTAGATATGAATGAAGGTCTTTGGTTAGATGGAGTGAAATGACGCGAAGTTCCTAAGTAGACTAATTTCAGAATTTAAAAATTCTGAAATTAAGTAAAATACCTGACTTGCCCGTTGGAGACGAACTGCCTTCCTTGCTTGGCTTGCTTGCCTGGCTTGGCACACTCATACTAGAAGTCAAAGAATGAACTCTTTACTGAGCTATTGCATAAAAAAAAAAAGAGCTCTTTCGTTTTAAAAAAGAAGTGGAAAAATCCTCTTTTGGAACTCACACATCCGATTCTGGTCTATCTACTTCGTCTATTGATTCACGTGCAATATGCTTCTGGCCTTTCGGTTCGGCGAGCTCTTGCCTCTTAAACGCTCTCTCAGTGGTGGAATAGCGGGACTAGTAAAAAAATCCCGGTAGTAAAATAAAAGAATGGATCTTTACGTATTTTCTTAAGTAAGGGATTGCTAACGTGAATCGGCCTACTCCGAACTTCCGCAACGGGCTGTGGCCTACCCCCTGTTCACCTCTCCTTCTTCCAGGCCGGATGAGCCCTCTGGTCCAGTCAACTCTTGCCGCTCTATCCTGGCATCCCCCATCTCTCCCCGAGATTAAGACGCTTCATCTCGGATGACGGACTGGCTATCCCCCTCTCCTTGACTGAGGCAAGAAGTGACTCTTCCCGACGTTTCACCTTCTCAAGAGAAAAAGGCTTTATTTAGGAGCGCTGTTTTCATCCAACTAGAAATATCTTAAGATAAGACAGCTACTTTTTTTTTACGCCCAAACATATCCCATTTATTTGATCACGTAAAGCGTCGTCCACTTCCAAACTAGTCCCGCGGAGCTGATGACCACGGGCGGAACTTCTTTTTTTCGGTATGCCGCTCCGCGAGCAAGGAGCGCCGCGAGCAGAGCGAGAGAACAACAATCCAACCTAACCTAATATCATGAATATCCTTCGCCCGTTATCTCCGAATCTTAATCTTACCATATTCCTAAAATTTATCTATTCGTTCCTAATTTTTTGTACCTTGCTCAGTTTCTTCTGCTTTTTTTGTCTGATACTAGGGTTTACTGACCTTTTTCATGCGCTATCTTTCAAGGTAACTTTCTCTTTAGGAGGTCGAGCCCTCTATGGCTTTCTCATCAAGATGGGCTTACCAGGGGCCGGGGTTCTATCTTTCGCCCTTGCATGTTTTGTGAGGGTGCTCCTATCGGATGGTACAGAAGTGGGGGCGACCACTATGCTTCATATGCAACCGGCCGATTCTGCTCCGAGCTCAGGTTCAGGGGAATGGAAAAAATACTGGAACTATCCCTCCTCCTCCTCTTCAACTCACATGGCTGATGAAGGTCCATCCAGCTCAATCCAGAGCGTACCCCAAGATGAGATATGGAGGGCCATTGAGTCTGAAGTAGGTACATCTGCTGGGGCAAGCCAAGCGCCGATTAGAGATGAGGGGGGCACGTCTGGAAATGGAAATCAAATAGCAGCGAGTCCCGCACACGTAAACCCCTATCCGTATCAGCCAGATGAAGTGAGAGGGGGGGATTCCGTTCTTTCGATCCTGCAGAGACTCCTGGCCCAATACGTCTACCCTTCTGCCGAGATCATAGAAAGAGCGCGAATTGAAGCCGAAGACATTTTCGAGGTCAAAGTAGATCTAATTGCGCGGATGGCGCTTCTTGATCCGCAGGGGGATTGGGAGCTGCGAGGGGCTCGCGCCCTCGATAATCCGAGGACCGCCACTGGGGAAGAGTCCTTGGAGAGGCTCCATACCCTTTTAGAGGATCTTAATCGGCGTGGAGTCGATTCCCAAGCCTTTCGGACGTTGAAAGAGAAAGTCTTCTTAAGAAATCTCGATGAACACTAGGAGACATAGGTAAGGGGGAAACAAGCCAACCCCAGGATTTCCCCTTTCCTTTGCTTCTTTATCCATCCAAGCATATAGTGATTCAAGAATCTCTCCTTTAAGCTCTTCGAATTCTGACTCAAGGCTCTCTCCTTCCTCATAGAGACCAGTCTCCATAGGAGGAATGGTGCATATTCTCTTTCTCCTCTTATGCTTGGGACCCCTTCTATAACCTGGTCCGGATTAGCCACCTCATATGCGCTTACTATGAGGACTTCCTACAACAAAGGCTACTCCCCACCTAACCTGGCTCTGCTACCACTTGTCACGGCCTTAGCACTCTGCTTGCTAAGGAAAGCGTGCGGCACCTGAACTAAGCCCCTTGTTAGCTCAAGTCAGCCAACCAACCAACTAGCGGGAGGGGGGATACCCCAGGGAAGACGTTAAGTTGCCAGTTCCGATCGAAGGAATAGGGGACAAGGTGCTCGACCAACTAATCAGTATTGGGGAGAACTAATCTAGCTATTAGCTAAAGGTAGATTGCTTGGAAGCTACTCGGCTAACTGGGATCGGAGTGGAATTCAGACTCCCCTCTCGGAGTTTAACTGTGAACTGACTTAGCCCTTCACTTCTTTCTTTCCCTCACATTTACCTCACATCAAGGAGAGCATTCTTCAAGACATTTGAGAAGCATCAAGGATTCCTTGTTCTTTGGAAGGGAATCCACTTCTCCTCCTGCCGAAGACTAAAGAGTAAACCTTGCATTCCTTCTCTCAACTTCTTCTCGAAGAAGCTTATACCTTATAAGTAGCCTTCGCCCCTTCTTAGGTGAACTTATCTGTGAATGAATAGTCTGAGCCCTCTCGCTATCACTCGAGCTACTTCGTACCTCAAGTTCGACTCCTTTCCCGAACCAGCAACCCCTAAGCAGCAAGCAAAGGATGTGGAGGGGAGGTATTAGAACTACTAGTCGGTCAGTCCGGCAAGCCAGCTAGGAGATATCAGAAGTCGAACTCCTACTTTCTTTTTAGTCGCCCAAGCAAGCCAACCCCCAAGCCATACAGAGGAATGAGTAAGCGAAGGAGTATTCGTTTACCTCTCCTTATTGGTCGAGCCTCTTTCAGAACGGAGATATGAGTACTTCGACTTCTGTTGCCCCATCCTCAAAGACTCAGAGCCCTTGGAACGGAAAAGGAAGTGGTGAACAAGTAATAGGAAGAGGCGTGGCATGGCCCACCAAGCTGACGTGAACCGGGCCCAGATTGACATGTTAACCACTGAGAAGGTTAGTTACTCCCGTTGCTCATCATGGAATGAATTCACTTCGGCTTACTTTCATCTTACCAAATCCCTCTTTAACATGATGTAGGTAGAGTGGCGCCCATGGGAGGATTCCTTCCATTGGCATAAAGATTGCGTGGTCTCGGCCATAGAGCATTTTTAAGGACGAGCTTGCCTCAGTAAGTCAGAGTCGCTCCCCATCAATCCTGATTTCATGTCATTTCTTTCTATTCGGTTTGGAAGTTACTTTACTAATGCTTTTATTTATATTATAAGAAAAGATTGCCACCATAGCGGGGGTATCACGCTCAATAGAACCATACTTTGCTATGTCAATAGGAGAGAGAAAGAAAGAGGACAGCAAGAGGAGGCCTTGTTATATATTTCGGAAATCGAATCATCATGCACTTTAGGCCCTTCTGAAAGCCATGACGCAGGGTCGCACGAGTAGCGAAAGACTGAGCTCGCTCATGTTTTCATGCTTCACAGCAACCCAGGCTAGGAAGCTTTAAAGCCATATCATATGGATTGGAAAACTCCGATAAAAAAACCAAACCGGGAAGGCTTGAATGGATGGCTTCCAAGGCCAGGGCTCGCTCCTGCACAATTGACCTGCTTCGTACCAGCTAGTATCTGACTTACTTAATGCACTCACAAGCGTTCGCATCGCTGCCCTAGCTTCGTGTTAAGGGCACAACGGAAAGAACGACTTACTCTATTGACGTAATATTCATTCATAGTGGCCAGGCGGGCCGTTCCATTATCAGGCTTAAACCACAGTGTTTGAAGGAAAGAAAACAACTCCTCCCTGTGAGACTAAGGATCTACATCCCAACGACGTTCCCGCGAAGAGAAAATCAAACTCTTTAAAAATGGGAAGAAAACCCAATGGATTGCGGTGGTTTCATAAAGCACTCACCCCTATTTGAGAGGGTGCACCTAAGGAAGGAAGTAGCCCCTACTTATTCTTTTGAAACTGCGCAACTAGCGAAGTCCTCCTTCGCCCTTTTTGAGAAGCTAAGTAAGAAAAGGGATCGCAAAGATCAATTACCAAGCAAGGGAAAGCAAACACTACCAGTGTTGCGAGGAAAACCCCGGGATTCCATGGGAAATTGAAAACTCTTAGATAGGAACGTTCAGCGATTGAATTACCTTCAGTAAATCTAACCTGCTAAGCTACCTAAATAACCTTTCTAATTAAGAAAGGGCAGTTCCGTCGATTCCCAATCTCGAAACTGAGAGTGCGAAGTCACAAGCTGATGAGCTATATGTGAAGTTCAAAAAGGAAAGATATAGCTATCAAGCTGAAACTGGAACTCGAGCCGAAAATGGTTGGAAAGGTCCCGGCTGCCAACCACGCTTCGCTGTATTGCAAAATCGGGAAGTGAAGTGAGGGAGGGGCTTTCACTCACGGAGTTGCGACTCCTACGGGACTCTATATGGATAGGTTCGTAGAGCCAGCTACCCATTTGACAGCCACTCAGACCATCTAACGACACGGTAGGACAAGCCGAGTGCAGGGAGGTGTGGTTATTTTCATACATTTTTCCTGGAGTTGCTACTTCCTTCATTCTGCGGTAAAGAAGGTTAACATTGAAAAGTAGCGTCAAATGCCTAGGTTTGTAGAAAAAAATGAATTAGAAGATGATTGCCTAGCAGAAGCTGCCCTTAATGCGCGTGATTCTAGCGTATGCTCAGTTCCTACACACTACTCTACTCTCTAGGCTTAACCTGTCTTTTCCTT
Organism: Stephania japonica; assembly: GCA_039657345.1. Classification (NCBI taxonomy): domain Eukaryota; kingdom Viridiplantae; phylum Streptophyta; class Magnoliopsida; order Ranunculales; family Menispermaceae; genus Stephania; species Stephania japonica. The sequence continues at coordinate 82,704 of JBBNAE010000018.1, read as the reverse complement.
CCCCTCCATAAAGAATCCGTTAGTCTTGGTTTCGAAGTGAATGAAAGGTTTTTATTAGCAGCACGAGTCCACGAATGAGGCTATGACATAGTCAGTTTCATTATGAAAAGGGTGATAACGCTCTTTCACAAGGGTGCGTGCTGTGCCAAATCCCCTAGTTTTCCTGCCAAGTCATATTCATAAGCAAGTACCATACCAGCAGAAGACACCTTAGTAAGCTGAATCGGCTGTCTTTGAAGTGCTTTAAGGAGGTGAAGTTGTTATTGGGAGTTGGATGTGGGACTTCGAGGAGTTTGGGGGAACTCCCCCAAGCAAATCGAATTGGCTAAAATGAATATCCCCTTCTTCCTAGGACTAAGATTAAGGAATTTTAGACTATTGTATGCACAAGCACCCGCCAACCTGAGTTGAGTAGTGGACTAAGCTTGGGCTTCCACGGGGAAGCGTTTTGGAAACGTTGGAACTCTTCTTTTGTAAAAAAAAAGAAGCATTTTAGGTGACATTTCTTACATACTACAACAAAGAAGACCACTTCGTGGTAGTAAGGGGTTCTCAAGCGTTTACCAACTGATGGTACGTTTGATCAACTGAAACCTCTAGATCGATTAGTTGGCGAGCAGAAAACATATTGTTTCGACTTGAAGTCCGCCACGGATAGTTGGCCTTTGGTACTCCTGTTCTAGATAATGTGTTATCTGTTCGATCGGCCGTTCGCCTCTAGTGTGGTGAATTCCGCACTAGCTTGGAACATCTTCGAGATCCCCTTTGTAAAGAGGAAGTTCTATCATATTTCTTTTGTGGCTGGACAACCGCTTGGATACTACGCTTCTTGGCCTTTATTTGCATTGTCTCCATCACATGGTTGTGTGGTGGGCTGCAGAGCAGGCTCGGCCTGGTGAGCTTTTGGATAAATACGCAGTACTCGGTGATGATATTGTTATCACCGATCCTGCTGTGGTTGAAGTTGACTCTAGCGCCCTAACCTAACCTAAGTAGGCTGGGAGTGACCAATGTTCCCCTCGATGGAATTGAGCTCTGATGGCATGGGCTTGAGGAAAGATCGCATCTCACTTTCCGCGATATCGAATCCTTAAGAAAGCCCCCCTTCCCCTGTATGATTGATTCTTCTATTACTCGGGATTCCAAGTAGCCTATAAAAGAAAGATAGTCGGAGAATCTCCTTCTGCATTCCAAATCATCTCAGAGTCGGATTCAGCCATTTTCCCGGGATGCCATTCCATTCCTTGTGTGCTTTAGGCGAAATTCCTTTTCTGGCATATGCTTCAGTGAGCTCGGTTCAGGAACTTTCCTCCGACGTCTTATTGCAGTGCAGCTCCTTCTGTAACAGTGTATTCATGTGCAACGGATTCTCAAAGACCGGATTCAATAGCTGTTGATGAAATAGTAGTTGTCCTTCAAAGAGCCAAATCCCCTCTTCTCTTGCTATGGGAGAAAGCTCCATCCCAACTGTCTCATCTCAACAAAGAGTGAATTCTTGAGCTGGCTAAGAGCCTATTATAGTATATAGTATAGGATAAACCAAAAGGTCTAATTCCTCTACGAGTTGCTCCCTTTTTCGATCTATCCCTGCTAAAGAAAGACCAGTGACTGCTACTCCTATTCCTTGCCTTACTAATGTGAAATCATTCCCTTCCGTCGCCTTATCTGAGATGATAGTTACCTTTCTAAGAGCAAATTCGAATGGCAAAGCCGAAAACAGCAATTCCATTCCCCTAACTACTGATTCGACGGAATGCCTCAGCCCTTCTTCTTTCAAAGGCAAAGCCCTTATAAAAAAAAACAAAAGGCTAAGGTAAAGCGTCGCCTTACTTCTTCCTCTTGTCTTTGTCTTATCCTCTCTCTCTCTTTATACCACAAATCGGACGCTATGAGCTAGCTACTCGACATCGTTTGCTATTGGCTAGAGATCCGAAAGAACCTATTTGCCCATTGACTTTCAGCTCTGTCAAAGAACTCCTTCTTTTATATGCAACCACTTCTTGAACAACCTATTCCTATTCATGCGACAAGAGCACATTCAATAGCTGCCTACTCTGGGCATGAATATGAGACTAAAGTCCCTCTGTGCATCCTACTACTAGCAGCTCCTTCTATGTCCCTTCTTATACTATGCGTATGGATCCACGGATGACATACCCATTCGTACCATCTCAACAGCTCCCTTGCCTTACTTCTTCCTTCCTCTGTAAATTCAATATCTGTCTCGCCTGCGAATCCTTATCCTGATCTGAGATTGCCTGCTATTCCTAACAGAGGCGATGAATATCGTGACTATTGGGATAACATATTCATATGCCTCTATCAATGTATTCCATTACACCCGGCAAAGTGCTTACTACATGCAGCAGTACAGTACGGCGGGCATTAAAACACGAGTTTCCGCGGTCTCTGCTATAACCCTATTTTAGATAGTTTCAAAGGCCTTCAGGAGCGTAGCCTTTGAATCAATAATTCCTCGCACGCTTGGTTGCAAAGGGCTATAGTTAGAGAGAGGGTGTGGACTTCAATGAAGTATTCTCTCCTGTTGTGAAAGACAGCTCTATTCGCGTCTTGCTTGCCATGGTTGTTCGATCGGATCTTTCCAATTGCTTTTCGGGTATTAGCGTAATACCTACGGGAAAGTGATGTTGGTGTAGCTCATTTAGTTAGCAGGGATTTCGAGGAAGGCCAGTGCTTTCAGCGG
>JBBNAE010000018.1:47500-75000 GCA_039657345.1 Stephania japonica | reverse complement strand
GCCGTGCTCGAAGAGTGATGAGTGCCTTGAAGGGCGTAATTCGAAACACGATCAGGTGAATCAGTTTCGTACTCAATCGTAGAAGCGTGAAATGCACCTGATCAGGCAATAGGTATGCCTATAACTGGAAGGTTAGCAGACATCGTATATCTAGGGTTAGTTCAGAGGACCACTCGTTACGCTTCTGTCGCTGCGTTGGGAGACACTGACTCATCGTGTGAAGGACAAGACACCAACCAAAGAGACCGGCTGAGAGCCTACTCTAATGCCGGATTATAATGCCATGGGGCCCTTCTTTCCGATACTTGCCACTCCGAAGTTTATAATCTAGCTTTCTGCTGAGTTGATGTGAAGTGATCAGACCTGGACGACTAAAGAAAGCCGGTTGAATAGAGCACTAACAAGGCATAATTTACCGATTTCTGGGAAAACATCTAGTGTCTCTTTGCCCAGGGAGCAACAAGACAGGTCACGGGTCAAGCACTCTAAGGGTAAATTTACGATTCCATGTCCTCGGCCCCGTCTACACCCAGAAAAACTGCAATTGATGGAACCTGAATAAGCATTTTTTTAAGTTGACACCAAAACATAACCCACGGGTTCGCCCGACGCCCGATAAGGCATAGGAGGAAGTTTCATCGAGGTGAATTTGCACTGTTTAAGTATGGGGACCCTATGCATTTCTAACAGAAGATAGCATTGATCCGGAACAAGGCTTTTCAAGCCGAAGAAAGAAGGAAGGGAAGAACGGATTGAGTCAGGACACGATCGATTAAGACAGAAGGGCTAGGGCTATTGACCCATTGACTCACTTATGGCGCTTGAAATGGCAAATGGAAAGGTAGAACTCTCTTTCAGAGCCATCCTCTTGGAGAGCAGACCTCAGTGTATTTATAAAGAGACCGGTTCTTTCCTCTCTTTGAATGCAGCATTGAGTGGTCCTATTGCTGACGGAAAAGGCAAGTTTTCGAGTTCCAGTGCGTTCTGTACCTCTTTCCTTTGAAGGCTGGCTGACTCACAAGTATCAACAGCAGTTACGGGATGATTAGTCGATTTTTTCAGTTCATGTTATGGGACGGGGGTCAAGTTACATAAATGAGAGAGGCTATCCGGCGATCCAGGGCGGAGGTAAAGCGCAAGGTAAGTTATAACACTGTTTCCGGTTTGATGTTTGTGGCGAGGCAAGGGTTTACCGAAAGATTTGATAACCAATCACCATGAAATTTCAGGGGCACCTAAGTCACTCCGTTCTGGCCTAATTGTATTAGCTCTAGGCGTAGCGCGTCGTTCGTTTAGGGAGCTACTATATATTTATAACGTTTTTCAGATCCCTATCAATTGTTCCTAGTCCTTTAGTCACTTTAGCTTATGGCGAAGCAAGAGGGGAGATCGTCGAAGTTCTTGTTTCATGTCGCGGCAACATTGAAGCCGTGCTCACAACCAACAACAAAATACCGACGGTTCATCTACTTTAGAAAAAAAGGGTCAGATTGTCAACTGACGGCGTCAGAGTCAATAGTGAAAGGCGCAAGCGGCAGAAGTTGAATGATTAATGCTATGTTTAGCGGCTTACTGGAACCAATAAACAACTCCGATTTAGCAAGCCAATTCCATGTAGCCGGCCCGAAGAGCCAGAAGCATCAACATGATCCTCATCGCTAATACACTCCTTAGTAACAGGACAAAAATCATCATTCTACAAAGCAGCAAAGGAATTAGACATAGAAACAACTGGCTCTGGAGTCGAAAGGGTCCAAAAAACAACAGCCATGGAAGAACCTTCAAGAGTAGGGTCAGCTGTAAGACTAGTAACCATAGCATCAACGGGTGGGATAGGAGCAAAACCCGAGGAACTACTAAAACTACCAGCAATTCCCAACCATAGTTGGTAACACATCAATCTCATGGGGCACTCTCATAGTCTGGCAAGAAACTTAGGCTGACTGCAACGGAGCTCGCCTAAGCTAAGGTTTGAAAACGAACTAGCTTGGACCAGCGTCCCTAGACTTTTTATAGCTGACTATGAACTCACACTCGATTAAGTTTTAAACTAATGTATTAATCAAATTGTCACTTTCATTGGGCTTGCTTACAGAAGTACTCCAATCCTTAGAACTGGCCTGCTTTCTAAGAGTTCAAATGAGAGAAAGAAAGTTTTTATCTCCTTTCCGGCGCTAGCCTTTGACCTAGCTTGCCTTTTAGAATAGAAAAGTCTTCCAAGCCGACTAGGCCAGACTCTTAGATCGTTTCTCAAAAAGACTCCTTCTTTCTGCCTTCTCACTGGTTTACATAAGAGAGATTAATGGCAGGTTACTCTATTATCTATTAGTATAAATAGACTCTAAATATTCCTTCTTCTTTTCATATTCTAAAAGACGAAGTATAGTAAAGTGCAATTGGATGTGTTTGCCTTTTCACTGGAACGAAAGAGTTTTACTTTTACCTTCCCCCAATATCTGTTATTGAATCTGAAGGTCCAGAAAGCGTATTCAAAATTGTCATTCTCCGTCTAGGTATATGGGAAAAAAAGTATCTTTATTTAAGGAGAGCAAGGCCCAAGGCCGAATAGAGCATTTTTTTGAACGAACTCACTGGATAGCCAGAATATATCATTACACTGAATTGGCTGTCCTCACATTCGATGGAAGCACCTCTTTCTAGCACTGGCTGGATGGAAGAGCTTAAGACGACTTTCAGGCATAAGCCCTAGAAACTACTATCCGTAGAAACTCTTACTACCTAAGCTGTATCGACAGCAACGGAAACCAGATTGAACCACTGCTGGGAATATGCTATTGGATGAGAGAGAATCTGTTCAGAAGAAAAAAATTCCAAGGGGGACTAATAACTATGGCCAGAGACGACTACTATCTAGAAATCGTACCCGAAAGAGGGACTGATGTAAAGTAAGGGCTTTTCTAGCTTGCCCGCGAACCCTCTTGGAAAAGATGCCTAAGACTTCTTTTCAATTCAAGGCTTTCCAACTTATTGCTCACAACAGGATAACTTAAAACCTCCACTGCAACTACCATCGTTGGGGGCTTAGCTTACAAAGGAACTGCTGATATATCTTTAGATTTTGCCTGAAACACAGAAGAACTATCTTAGTTTACAAAAAAAGAGGGAAAAGCAACTAGAACGAGTTCGAGAAGGGCTGAGCCTTTTGAAAACTCACCTGCTCGAGAACCGGAACCTCAAACTAGTTATCTCTAACTTATCAGCTGGATTTTCCTTCTTTGATCGAACGGCTACATCACATCTGAAAGATGAGAAGTCGAAAGCGCTAACAGGGAGAAGGGATGGGCATTCAAAATCCATAAGCATTCACTAGAACTACAGCTCCTTTTTCTAGAGCTAGAGCGCCAACACAGATATACCAGAAAAGATGTCATCATAAGATATCCTATCACTTCCAGATATGCTATTAGATAGGCCCAGAGAGAGATCTATGCGCTCAGATCTGAGTACAGCAATTGGTTCGGCTGAATGGATAGAGTTTTTTGAGGCTGGTACGACATCGAAAGCTACTCTACCTCTATTAAGAAAACTAGAACTCCTAATGTCTGAAGGAGAACTTCCAATGGTTGGAAAAGACTCTACTCTAATAAGGAACTCACTGGAGCACTCGCTTGAATGTAACGTGTCCTACTTTCTCTTAAAAACTGAAAAAGCAAAAATCCACTCCGGTTGTAAGAGATTCAGGGCTTGCCTTGGGAGATAGGCAGGCCTCGCATTGGAAGCAAGTTCTATAATTTGATCGCTGGTATAAACACTGGAAGGCTCTGTCCCTTGCGGCTAGGAAGAATTCATATAGAGGCAGGGAAGAAAGCCGGAGAAACTCCAACTACTGTTTTTTTACTGGTGCTACGGCTGCTGCTGGTATATTCGTTTGTCAGTTCGTCTCGGGCCTTGTCTCGATCAGTTTATTCCCTGGTCATTTCGTAGACACACATCTCATCTCAGGTCTCCCTCCATATAGGGATCGCCCATACATCTTGCTCATCATGCACATGGTGAATCTATGCCGCAAGACTGAAGGAACGGCTGTAGCTACAGGTTCTTTTTTTAAGGTTCCCACAAACAGAAGAAAAGGCCCTTATCTGATACGAACTGGTATAGGCCAGGCCAAACAACAAGAGGAAAAGGTCCATTTCAGTCATAGGACAACCGGACGTGGGCTCGCACGCTTTTAGCCCAGTCGATAAGCTTGAGGAGTGTATAGGAAAGAAAGATAAAGAACAACGCTTTTTCTGGGTTACCGCGCTAAGACTTTGCACTTGGCAAGCTGCTACTGTGATCATCTCTGCTCTTCGCATATCTTTTGTCGCATATCCGCTGTGAACCGGAAGAAGAGTTTTCTTTTCTATTTGAATAAAGAGAGTCTAGCAATTGTTGAATCAATTTAGACTGCGTGCGCTCCTGCTTTAAGAAAAGAAGAAGGGGCTTTCCTTCCCTACTATACTATAGAAGATTCAGTCTAGAATGCCTAGCGAACTAGAGAAGAGTAAGCCAGTTATAGCCTAGGGTCATCCTCTAGTAGAGTCAGCGTAGATGTAATAACCGATCTGGAATTCCTTTTCCCTTATAACTAGAATAGTCAGTTTAGGGAAGAGTTTTCTAGAAGAAGTTTCCAGAAGGGCGAATAAGCTTATGCTTATCTTGAGGGTTAAAGGCGGAAATCCCCGTTCTAAAGAGATTAGGCAGAAGAGTAAGCAGAAGATTCACCCCAGAGAATAGCCTAGAGAAGAAGTCCCGAGTATAATAGTGAAAGGTGGGTGCCACTTGTCTTTCTTTCAATAGTAAGTGGAGATGGCACTAGTCTTTCTATATTGATTGTTTTTACGGTTTCATCTGAGTTCTACAGGAAAATCCCTTGTCAATCTCCACACGGCTGCTTTGAAGCATCTGGTCTTGCTTCGCCATTAGGTTCTCCTGTAGCTTATTGGAGCGGCAAATTCCTAGGCGATTTCCTGCCGCTTAATCGGTTGTCTCAAGATCCGCTGCTGCTGCTGCATCCTTGGCAGCATCCGTCACTCTCACTCACTCAGAATCTTGGACTATTCAATGAGACAGTCTCAAAGAAGGGCTTCCACGGCTAAGACGGTCGCTGATCCGCGGTTACAACCGATTCTCCGATCGCCATATCAGCTTCTCATCCTCTCTTCTTATCAGCTGTTACAGCGGATCAGCGACATCTATCTTCTTTACCACGTCTCCCGAACCCAATCGAGATGAAAGCTTATATATAACCCGGGAAGGGAGAGTGAACAAAGAAGAACACTTTTTTCTTGCGACTGCGACAATGCCTTCCATGTCAAGCATGGTAGAAGGAATAAGCGCAGCTAGTCTTGTCGGAATAGGAGTAGGACTAGAAAGAGGCCCTTGTTGCCGGTGTGATCTATCTCTTTGCACGAATCCCAATGGAAGCGAGGGACTAAGGATAGAAGGGAGGATAGTTCATTCATCACAAGGACATTCGCTAAGTAGCTAAGTTGAAGTAAAATACCCGGTATTCGTAGACATGATAGCATGCCTCTTTCTTCTTCAATCTTTGAGAATCGAGCCTCTTTCAGAACCTGATCTAAGGCACTCTCGCAGTTAGAAGTCTTTTCAGAAGCAGTAGACTGAGAGATAAGGAGAGGCTTTGTTTGGCAGAATTGATCGAACTTCTTTGCTCTCAGGGTGCTTCCCTTGAGCTAAACCATCCGGGATGCTAGTTTTTTCTGAGGATGATTCTTTCGCGTAAGTCAGGGGAGTGTTGAACCAGAGTAGAGATGACCTTTTCAGCATCGCTGTGAGAGCATCCGAGTGATGAATCAAGAAAGCACAGTGTGAAAAAACGACCCACCCTAACCGTATCGGAAGAGTCCGACCTGGTCGAACAGGAGCCATTTATTCTACTGTTTCGCCCATATTCACTAATTCAAATACGGGGTTATGTTATGATGACAACGCAATAATCTTCCTCGTTGGTCAAGCCACATGCGAACCTTAATCCTCAATGGCTAAAAGCGTAGCGTGCTCACCCTATGGACCTTTCTCAACTATATTCCCCCCTCCTCACTGGCGGGGCAACAGAAAGATAAGCAAGAGAGTACCCCCAGTAACGTAAATAGAGGGCATAGCACTAAGCTTTCTTCTACGGGGTTCTATAAACCACTGATACTTAGGGTTTATCACTAGCTTCCACAGCAGATAGACTTTTTTACTTAGGATTGCTATTTGAGGGCGGGGTATAATCCAACTCTTCTTAATAGCTTTTTCCCTTGCTTTCTGCCTATCCCCCCTTAGTTCTAAGGAATTTTTATAAGTTAGCTTTCTAACTATCTTGCTTTTGCTTGCTCACTGCTTTACGAAAGCGCTTATCTTAAGACTGCCTTCAAGGCCTTACCACTAGAGGGGGGAAGGGATTCAAGAAGGAAAGAATCAAGGGGTCAAGGTTCAAAGCTCAGTTTGCTGTTAACAACTATAGTATCGGGAAACCTCCGGGCAAAGGAGAATATCCCCTCAATAACCTCCTTACTGCGGTTGCTCGCGAAATACCTATATCATCTGCTTAATATAATAAAGTAAGCTCGGCCCACCCTCGAAGGGCCTGCCAAACACGAAATTCTTCCACACGACCACAATTATACGCAGACGACGAAATCCAATTGTGGCTCTTAAGCGGGAGGATGACACATGGTGTAATGACAAAGATGAGCTTAAAAGGTTGGTTAATTGTTGAGTTATTCAAATCTTTATATACAGCTGATGATTCGGGCGTGGATCCGAGACAAGTGTTCACCTGTCCAGTCCAGGGGCAAGACTTACAGATCAACAGCTCCTAGCTTTGGTTCGGCCTATTCTTGTCCTGTAACCTTTCTGAGTTGAAGTAGGACGTATGGCCAAAGGGGAAATTACTGCTATTTGGCAACTACGCTTCTTCAAGTCTCATCTAGGGCTCTCAAGGAGCACCACCTGCTTATGGTTATCTCAAAAAAAACATTTCTCCCTAAGTGGGCTCTACTTATACACCTTTAAAGGGCCTGTTTTTTCCATCTATTTGAAATCCTGTCTTGTGTACCGGTGTACCGTCTTGTTAAGATAATGAGACCTTCTACGCGCCTCACCTCCCCTCCCACAAGGGGCTTTCCAAAGGCCTTCTTCTCGTTGGTCATATCATGCAATTCCCCCTCTCTAGAGATTTTTGAGTAAGACATGCGAATTGGAGAACTTATGTTCTCCCTGGCGATTAGTGAAATGGGGTTATCACTGTAATAAGAATCCCAAGGAGCGTTTGGTGTACTTCAAAATAGAAAGAAATCGAATTGATTGATTGATGCTTGCTTCTTCCTGCTGCTTGCTCACTGCACGGGGTCAGAAGGAAGGTAGGAGGCATCCCCCGGGCCTTACCGAGGAAAGAAATGCTGCTTGCTTTTTTTGGGGGATCTTCTGCCAGGATACAAGACGGCTGGCAATGACTCCAGCGATTCCTTCCTCAGTCGCTGCTGTCACGGATTCATCTGTTGAGGCAGACCCTTTCATTCATCATCTCGCACCTTCCCTACCGGACCAGTTCCCGTACTCTCGGGCCTTCAAACTAGATTTCTGATCTATTTCTTTCTTGTTAGCTTAACTGGCAAAATGGATTTCATTAGCAGTTCGGTCCGATCAGTCGGATTCTTATGTATTATGGGAAATTGGCCTTGGTTTAGGGGCCAGATTCTGAGCTAATCACTAATGTCGAAACTCTCGGCTGGGACTTCTTTCAATTTACCGAGTTGAATAAGGAAAAATGGCTTGATCTTCCTGCGGGATATAGCTTTTTTTTTTGCCTGTTACCAATATTTGCTTATTAAACAGCATTCTAGCAAGTTCACCTATTGTGAATAACGTAGGTCTCTACCGGCTATTACCACATTGGGGGTCTCCACATTGGCCTTCTATTGAATCAAAAGGGGAATCTTATTATACTTAGTGAATTCCTTATGCCCTGGGTCTTGGAATCAATACAAAGAATTGAGCCTCACTGACCACTCTTTCCGCTTAAGCACCTTCCTTTCGCGCATCTCTTTCTTGAGGGGACGAGCGTGCAACTACAACAAGTAATTGTCTTTCTGTTCCCGATCCCGGACTTTTGTCTACCTTACTAAAAAAGGGGGTCAGGGCAGCCCATTATATATGGGAAAGAGAGGCTATCACGGCCTAACCAATAGATACATTCTAGCTCCCTGCGCGGTCTCAACCTTCGCTACGCCCCTACTCCTCCCTACTTTCCGTGGATTAGCTAGCCGTCTTACTTAGTGAAAGTGTCTCCTACTCAACCAATACAATAGGCGTGTCTTCTTCAGTCCGCTTGGAAAGCTTTATTATATCTTCAACCAAAGTACCTGGCGCTTTAATTGGAGCTCTCCCACCAGCTGAATACTGATAAAGAGTCCAAGGGCTCAAGAGACGAGAAAAGGCATTGAAATTGTTTACTCGAGGGGAAAATCTAAATAGAAAGAGAATGGCTTTCTTGGCGGCCGGTTGGTTGGTAGATAACTAAATCCCTATCTCCCGGTGACCCGACTGCTTCGAGCGATTCCTACCCTTATCCCACGTCCCTTGTCTTTACCGCTCTAGCAACTGCCATTTGTCACCCCTCGTCAAAGTACGCCCAAAGACTTATCTGAAATTCCTTTAAGCAGAGACCCTTTTTCTGTGAAGGGTCGTAGGCCAGTCTTTCAGTAATTTCCGAGGGCAATTCTAAAAGTTCTTTATAGGTTCACGAACACGACCCGGCAATCGTAGACAGATTGACCAGTTGACTAGGTAAGGGATTACTTGCTTGTTTCTGTGCTGCGCTTTACTTTGGTTTTGACCTGGTTGGCATAGAACTATAAGATGTTCTTTCCTCTGGAGAGGTGTCGTATGATAGTTGTGGTACATAACGTCCTTACCAGATGCTATGTACAGAGGTATACGCCTATCTTCTATGCTGGTCTTTCCTCCGCTGTTAGTCCCTTAGTGCTACTTCCCTGAGGACCAAGGGGGATCTCGTTGGCTGACGAAATGGGAAAGGTGGCTTATATAGAGATAGTTACCCAATCTAACTAAATGTGACTCCTAATCACATTCCCACGGTACTGAATTATAAGAGGCCCCTGCCGCCTCTTCTCCCGTAAATCCCATAGGAATCCTCCTGTATTCCAAACGGGGCCGACTGCTGATCGCCCCGCGGTCACGAATAGGCAGCCTTCAATATCTTGTCGGGTGAGGACTGGCTCTCTTAGATTGAACCCTGGTTATCGGGTATTGAACCGTCTCTCCCTCCTGCTCTTTGCCTCTATCTCTACTTCTGGGTCTTGATCTCGAACTCAACCTGATGTCCATCTAGAATAATAGATGCAAGAGACGCGGGGACATGATACTGACGGCCGGGAACCGCTGAAAGATCATCTGATCCTTTGACTTCCCTCTTTGAGCTAGAGATTTTTCAGGCTTGGTCAGAAAGCCCTTTGACCCACTGGAATCTAAAAATCAAAGGTTTTCGTTTGAACCTGATTGAGACTAGACCATTAATAGCCCTTAAAGAATCCCCTGAATAGTTGCAAAAATAGGTTACTTTACTTTCATTAGGGCTGTAGTTTTGAGGGTAAATCTACTCGCACCTCGGCTCTCAAGGCTTTGGGCGAAGGTGGCGAATGGCATAACTGCTTCTTTCTCTTTTTACGGGGTAGAATCCGCTATTGTTGAATCGGCGGAAGAAAGCATCAAAGCAGAGGAATTGCTATCTTTCACAAGCAATAGAGGTGCTGGAGTCGGCGGGTTAGGACCAAAACCCCATCCATCTGGCTGGCAATTCATTATTTGTATTACTGGAGTAGACCTACATTATAGCCATCAGAAGAATAGGGGAAGGTTCTATATAACCTCTGCGATTCAAGCGAAGATGAGGCTGTTTAAGATTACGGTTAAAAGGCCCTTTGTCGGCTTACTTCACACAGCATATGAAGCTATCTTTTCGTTGATGGAGAGTACCTAGACGCAGTTTTTCCTCCTCAACCACTTCCTGTACCAGTGCTGAACATGCTATGTATTCAGTCTCTATGGGCTGCACAAGTTTGCTTCTAACTGCTCCAAGATATGGGACCATTATTTAGCATACATAAAGGCATACCCTTTTGTTGATTTGCACTCATCTAGGTCACCCTCCCCAATCAGCATCACTCTAACCTACTAGGCGCAAATCCTTACTCTGATAGCATAGCATGTAATCTGCTGTTCCTTTCAGGTACCTCAAGATCCTACCATCTTTCAGTGCGCTGGTCCTGGGTTCGTCTGGAAAACAGCTTAAAGCCAAAGAGCCTAAGAAATATCGGGCCGTGTACGCATCATAGCATACATCAGGCTTCTGACTGCGCGGAACTCTTGACATCTTCTCTCTTTCTTCTGGGGCCGCCCACATTGCTTTTCCACAGGAGTCTCCATAGGTTTACAATTGCGCATTTGGTATCGTTCAAGCAGCTTCTTGATGTCAGTCTCTTGGGACAAACTAAGAAGTCTCTTAGATCGATCTCTGACGATCTTGACACCAAGCACATAGCTAGCTTCACCCATGTCCTTCATCTCAAAGTTGGAGGACAACTACTGATTAGTGGCATTTCTCAATTCCTTTTCATTTCCAGCCAGTAGTATGTCGTCAACATACAAAGAAAGGATCACGAAAGAGCCCTTGGACCCTTTCACATAAACACAATAAGCCTCCTCCATCATCGTAACCCCATCCGCTAAGATGGCTCAATGAAATCTAAGGTACCATTGCCCGGACGCCCACTTTTATTTAAGCCATAGATTTTTGAGCTTACATACTTTCTTTGCGCTCCTGTCCATCAGAACCACAAAGCCGACGGGTTGGTCCATATGGATCTCTTCATCAAGATCCCCATTAAGAAATGCAGTTTGAACATTTGGTAGAGCTCTAGATCCATATGTGCGAGAATGGCTAGAATGAGCCTAATCGAGACGAGTCTAAGAACTGGAGGCCTCATAATAGATTCCCTGCTTTAAATTAAAGCCCTGAGCCACAAGGCGAGCCTTATACCTTTCAATAGATCCGTCCACCTTGCGTTTAATCTTAAGAACCCATTTCTTACTAATTGTCAGAGGTTCTGGCGGAAGGTAAACCAAGTCCCAGACTGGATTTGCTTTCATCGACTCCATCTCGTCCTGCATTGCTTGAATCCACTCCCGCCTTGCAAGAGCCTCTGAAACAGAGAAACTCTCCTCTGCATCTACCGGAGCTAGCATGAAGCCTCCCCTCAATCTCAAATCGACGACGAGGCCACGCTCACTTTTACGTAGCTGAACTTCTTCTTGATCCTGCTCCATTGGAGTTGGTTCATTCAGTGTGTCGCTCCCCAGGAGCTGAGGAAGCTTGCTTAAACTCAACTGGTTTATTAGGTGCACCAAGATCTGGATCTTCCATTTCATAAAACTGGAAGTCCTTTGTAACCCCGCCTCTGCTAGCGAATTCCTCCTTTAAGAAGGCCTGATTCCATTTCTCTCACACTTCCGTCAGCTTCTTCACCAATGAACACATATAGCCGCTCAGAATATTTTTTAAAAGAGTATTTTTTTGGGTCTTACTATAGTAATGCCAAGCATACGAGCAAAGGATATGGGATATTGAAATGAAAGGGACGGAAAACCGCGGAGACGGAAAGCAGAAGAGAGTAGCTCAGTTCGTAGTCAGTTCAGCTTCTAGTACGAAATGCTCAAGCGCGCGATGCACTAAGGCCGATCGACCAACGAAGGAACAAAATCAAAGAGGTGCAATCAGACCGCCTTGCTTTGCTTACCGGGCACTATTCATACAAGCTCTCCTGTATGTACCGTAGTCTAAGAAAAGTAAAAACTAGGAGAACGGGGGCTTCTTCAATGAGAAGTAGAAAGGGCTAAGCCCGGGTAATGCTTCTGACGTCCACCCCCCGCGGTCATTCCTCCTATAAATTGAATAAAAGAAATAGGGTGTTGATTCCAGGTAGTAGCCTAAAGGAAAGGTATCCTTTTTTCGACTCCACTTTCAAGATTGAGATTAGGTTGGTTTTCTTTGGACCCGGGTAGAAAGCTAAACCCGGCACTGGCTCCAATCGGTACTGCTTCTTATCGGACCAATGCATATATCGAGTCTGTACCACCTACACGGCCCCCCAATGTGAGAATTACCGAATGAACCCATTTTCTTTGTTTTGCTTTGCTTCTGATATTCTTAGTTTTATATTCTTTCTCTCTCTATACGAGAAAGAGAGAGTCAAGGTTATACTTCTATCTATTAGAAAAGCAGGAACTAGAGGAAGAAAGAGTAATTTCCACTTTCACTTTAGCTGGATGCAAAAAAAGACTTGTTCTGCTAGGACCGGTTAGGCTTAGGAAAGAAGGTGCTTGTTTTGAAGTCTTGGTATGCGGCATTGTCCAAGGCTTTCCTTACTTGAGTTTGAGAGTCTGGGCGTCGAGAGCAGATCCCATAGTTTGATGGGCAGATGAAGTCAGTCCAATATGAATCCAATCTTGCCAGCAGCTCCTGCTGAAGCAATTGTTGCAGCGGAGGTAGTGAAATCAGCTGACCTAGAAAAGAGAGAGCTTTCCCTTCTACGTCTTAGGTTTGATTCCGTTTAACAGCCCGGATATGGACGAACTGATAGCTTATTTCGTACAAGGTTCTTTCTTCCCGTAGGTTTCTTTAGACTAAATAAGAGTAGAGGGAAAGGGCAGACCCGACTTGATTGACTGGCTTAGCTTACCTGGACTTTTGATTCTACTAATCCAATTCAAGAATTTTCATTGGGATTGTAGTTTAAGTATAAAAAACTATGAAGCTTTTCAAAGCACATGATAAAGGAACAAAACCTATCCCGAACTCTACTTATTCCCTTGGGGGTTAGGGGGGACAAGTTAAGTAAGGTAAGGTCAGTTCAGCTCGGGGGTATACTCTTTCTAAAAGGACGGTGATAAGGCATCTAGAGGACCTGTTTTCGGCTGGTCATAACCCGAACCCTTAGGTTACTTTCGATGATGTAGTGAGCGCGCTGGTCTTTCTCTATGTCGATTGCTTTTTACACGGAGGGCACTGGTAGACTGGGCTGCCTAAGTGTCTCCTGAGACCAATGCTTAACGCCCTCTATTTCCATCATAAAATAGCCGGACGGGGTTGGAGAGCTCGATCGATTAGAATGACTTTGCTTATCCAAGAAAGGGAAGAAGGCGATAACCCTCTTACTGTTCATTCCAGACTTCTAACTTTGTTTTTTTAATAGCTATGGTAGTAGCGATAGATTGATCCTCCGATTCAAATAAAAAAGATAGAAGTTTACGGAAAGATTCAATAGATAGAGTAACAAAGGGAGTTGAAGTGATCCCAGTCCCAGCAGGGTAAGAATAATGGAATTCTACTAGTTCAGTTCAGTTAGCAATTCAATCAGCCTTAGCTAAGAAAGCGAATATCCTGCCGCTTCAAACCAATCTTACTCGAGAACTAGTTATGTTTGCCGGAAGTACGGTCAGTGTGAAGCCGGGGTGGCACTGTACCTGTGCTTTTCAGTATTCAATTCAATAAGCCAGGAAGGAAGTGCGCATTCAGCTGTGCTTCTAAGTCAGCTTGGCTTGTGGTTGTGGATCGAACTATGACTACAAATAGACTCGGGGTTGGGAAAGAAAATAGATTGATTGGATTGGTACTTGCTCTCATCTCATTCCTTATTCGCAGGAGAAATCCCAGTATGAAAGAAGCATTACGCTTTGCTTTGGCTGTCAGTCATATCTTTCTTCTCCCCCTCGAGAAAGGGAGTTCAGTTAGCCTAAAGGGAAGGGCGTAAGAAAACTCCGCTTTGGAAGTCAGCCTTGCTTGAAGGGAAGATAGTGAAGATGGGATTGGGATGAACCGAACGTATGCTTCTCTCGGACAAGAACCATAAGTACATCTTTCCTTGAGGCTTCATGGCTGTAATGGGACCTATGACCAGGAGAGCGGCTATGATGAACTAGAGAAGGGAAGGACCCGAACCTAGCGATCTCTGCTCGTACGTAGACCAAAGGGTGATCCCTAAACAGCAATGAGCATTCCATTCTCCTTCTTTTCTTTAATTAAAGCACCACTTCAGCGGTAATTTTACCCTACCTTCTACTCCGTACTATGAGATAGAGGAAGGCAACCTTTTGAATTGCAAAGCTCTATCCGGTCCAGCCCCAATCTCCTTTCCCAACTGCTTCTTTCGAGATGCATTCTTCACTGGCCGGGCAAGGGATAGAGTCTTCCTTTTCGAGTATATCTCATTAATGGTAGGGTCAACTGAAGACTCAATTTATTTGAAAAAAGCTTCTCACATGTATGATGTTTCGCTCATGATTAAGTACCGAGAGCTCCTTTCTTCGATGTAGCACTTACAGGAGTGGTTGGGCTGGGTTAAGCTAGACTCCTCGGGCAAGTAGTCCCTTGATCCGGTGGTGGAGTTGGAAGGGGCTTAGAACAGCTTTCTGAATTGCGAAAGAGTAACCTTTCCAACATCCCCTATTCTAGCCTCAGCTTTTGCTTTAGCTCATTCTCTTGTTGATTATGTATAAGATTCAAAAGATGTCTTTCTTGATGCCCTATCTCTTCCTACTCCAATGAGAAAGAGGGCGGCTTATCGTTATGGGAATGCTGATCAAAATAGGGTAACTCGGAATCGAATCACCACATCCTCATACAATAACTTCGCCACCTCTCTGGCCATGCCTCACCGCCCTTGCTTCGACCCATTAGTCTCAGCAGTATTCGGTAGCGAGGAGTGAAGTAGGTCATCACTATCAGTAGTTACGCAAAAAGTAGCAACGCCCTTTGGCGAAGGGTCTTCCAAGCCCTGAAAACGTCAGCATAGTTCTAGCATGGACTGGCTTATCTTTCAAGACATGGTTGCAGAAAAGGCTAATGCCCTGACTCCAACGCTGCCTACTCCCGAAAGCAGCTGATTCGGTTACAGGATTCGTGAAAACAGAACGAGAACTGCTCCTGCCTTCTCACTGGGACAGACTATAAAGGAGAAGGAAAGGAATAGATGGCTTACTAGCCCTCCCATGAGAGGAAAAGTACAGGCTGGAGAAAGCCTTAGAACTCAATTCTATGGCATGGACTAGTAAAAAAATACCTGGAGGGAAACTAACTAAAGCAAGGGCCCCCGATTGTTAGAACTCCTTGGACCATGTTCAGGCTTCTCGGATTAGGCTGCTGGAAAGGCTGAGACGATAGGCTTTGATTCATCAGTTTTAGGCCTTAGACGAGAGGTTTGGGACCCACTTTCTCTCATAAAGAAATGCACCACTTCAGAAGACTGGACTAACAGATGTAATATCATAGGAGATTTCACCTTCTCCAACATAGACCATTTCGAATGATAGGGGAATGATTCAAGGCGGGCCAAGCAGCAAGAATAAGAACATAGGGCTATGGTGCTAGACCCGGAAAAAAGCTCGATCTGAGACCCTTCAGGCTAAAGGAAAGCAATTCGCCAAGCTAATTGAATAAGTTTTGAGAGTACTCACATTTAAGGTTTCTCATGGATGAACGGACATAGGTACTGGACGGATTGGCCAGATTGGCCCACTTAGAATATAAAGAAGAGGAAGACAAACTAGCCAAGAGACAGAAAAAAAGGTAGAGACCTTACACCGAAACAAGGGACTAAGGGCTAGGGGATATGGGCATAGGGGCTACGGGAATACGTACGATAGGCTGGGTAGGATCCGTACTGGACGGACCAGGATTCCATTCCGTCCTCTTTTCTTTCATTGTCTGCTCTGTCTGTCTCGTATTCGATTGCCTCTCTCTCTTTGTTAGGATTGTAAATTCCAACACTTGGAATTGTTGTATGTAGGGAATGGTGATAGACAAGCAAGACCAGTTCCTCCTTACAAGACTTTTCCACTTACAAAACAAAAAGGGAGGAGGAGGAATAAAGAAACGAAAACAAAAATGACAATCCATTCTATTGTTATTCAAAAATTACTGAGTACGAACGCACATCTAGGCCGTCGGGTAGCTGCTCACCATTTCAAAGTCTATATCTGTGGTTCCAGAAATGGAATTGCTATTCTCAATTCAGACAAGACACTGATTTGTTTACGAAACGCTTGTCATTTTTTAGGATCTCCCATTCGTCAAAAAGGCCGTTCCTTCTTTGTAAATACCAATTCGTTATTCGATGAGATAATGGAACAAATGGCGACGAGAATCGGCTGTATCAATGATTCTCAATGGAGGATCGGGGGTTTTTTGACCAATTGTTCAAGTCCGAAAAAGATCCGTTCGAGAAACAAGAAGATCAATTTCGGGTCGAACCAACAACCAGATTGTGTAGTTATTATGGATGCAGATAGAAGTCCTCGGTCATACTTGAAGCTGATCGATCACAAATACCTATTGTATCTTCAGTGGATTCGAATATCCCATTGGGATCCTATAAAAGAATCACTTATCCCATTCCAGCGAATGATCCCATACAGTTCGTATATCTATTTCGTAATTCGATCACGAAAACAGTTCTTCTTGAACGGGGAAGAATCGTTGCGATGAAGGAGACTGCTGGAGAAGAAACAACTCATCGATCTACCTTTTCCAAGAAGAATTTGTTTTAGTCGATCGGTCGAGTGGTCAAATACCAAGCTAGGGGGACCCGTTTATGGATTGAACAATTATTTAACGACTTCGGGCTGGATGGAACAAGTGCGGGCCTAGCCCAATCTTCGTACACAGCAGCCAACGCCCCGGGGCGGGAGCGCGACCTGCTCCCCGGTCCCATGGTGCTCTTTGTTATCGTTAGCGCCCCGTTAGTGCTTCTTTACCTCCTATGGGTAGCCTTTTGTTTTGATTGTTCCTCTTTTCTGCCTTTTTCTTTACTGGAAACACTATCTTTCTTTTTTTTTGAAGCGGATAGTTCACAGTGCTCATTCTATCGAAACAGTTCAAACCGGGAAGAAAGAAAAACACAAATACGCAACAACATCGGTCTCTACTACTCTTTTTTTCTTTCTGTTGGCTTGCTTGCGTATTTTCTTCCTCTATTAAAAAAAGGGGTGTTCTTGCCCTATGATGCTAGGAGAAAGAGATCTTAATTTCCCTCCCATCATGGAAGCCCTTTCGGAGCTTCCTCCTCTCACCGAGGAGGAGATAAACACAGTAAATGCGATTGTCGAGGTCCGCAGAGGGATAGCACGCTTGGTCAAACAGATATATATATAAGAAAACAGACCACCCGTCCTCAATGAGGAGGAATATTGGATAATGGTGGACTTCATCTTCGCGGACATAGAAGATGAAACACTGGAGCAGCACGTAGCTGTACTTTCTGAACTAAGGCAAGACGAAGCACGTAGCTTTCGTACCAAAAAATGTTGAGGGATTGGTTTATGGATTCGGTCTCCGAATCCTACTGGATTTTCAATTAGTAAAGCGGATTTTTCCCTTGACTCTATCCTATTTATGAATTATGGAATTCTCTCCCAGAGTTATAGTATTTTTGCCCCTGCTCTGATCTCCCTGCGAGGTTATCAAGCGTTGGTAGTCGGAGTATTGATCCAGTGCTGGTCACGGTCCCCGTTAGGGTGGTCGTTGCGACGGTAGTTCGTTTGTCTCGTGCTGGTGGATTGGGCTGTTCCCGGTGCTTGGGTTTCGTTTGGCTGGTTGGGCATCATAAGGATCTCGCTTCTGTCCGTTGGTTCGACCGCGGGAGTTCCTGGCTGGCGCTTCTGGCCTGTCTCGATCTGCTGTAAGACGAATCCCTTTCTAATTCTCGTGCTGTCAAGGCTCGTCCTGGCGTGTGAGTTGCGGCGACGTATAAGGAACGGTGTCTCGACGCTGTAGATCCTGACCTGCCTTGCCTTGGTGAAGTTGCCTGTGAGTATCTGGACCTCGAACACGGGAAGGCGCTTTGGTCATGTGACAACTCCTCGAGCTCTAGACTTGGGAACGGGCACGTCATCATTTAGTTAGCAACATAAAATGGTGAAATTTACTTCAGGGTAGAAATCTAACACTAAACTAAAGGCTTATGCCTTCACGACGTAAGGAGCGAAAACCAATTTAGCGATATTCGTTCCTTCTCTCAGGCTCAAGCTCTGTCTGGTCTTCCTTCCCCATTCCCCACAGGCTTCCGGGAGTGCCGGCTCTGTACTCTGTTCGGAACATAAGACTTGCAACACTGACTTACCGACAAGACTGACTGCTTTCCTATTTTTCGTTCTGCCTCTACTAGTACTAGTAAAGGGGCTTTAGCCTTACAACAAGCTTGACTAAAATTGAAAGAGTTTGATCTATGATACGCTTGAACTGAACTATCGGTCCTAGAAAGAACCCGCTTACCGTGACGGAAGAAATCCGTCTTTTCTTCTCTAAGCCAAGCTTCCCTTTTTTACCAAGTGCACTTCGGCGCCAGACTAGACGACCTACCCTGTGTCTCTGTATTTCCCTAAGCCAACTTATACAAAAAAGAATGAAGCAAGGATAGTCGTAGACTACTTGCCCTATCTCTTAAAGCTTCACTAGCTTAAACTGTAAACTCTTTTTTTTATACGACCAACCGAGAGTCCCTGTGCTATGGCTCACACCCGGAATAAGGTTTTTTTCTTGATCTGCTTTAGCCGTTTAAAGCCTTGTTGAGCTTTTAAGTACTTATTGCAACTGTAACCGCGGTTACAGAAATAAGAAACTTCTCTTTGACTGAAGCACTTGAACTTCACTTTCCAACTTGTTGGGAGTAGGGGCTTTCCACTGGAACTGAAACTCTATCTTCTGTTCAACTCGGCTTCCTTAACTAAAAGACGGAGGGTTTGTAGGGCTTTACACTCGCGCTACCCGAAAGGAACTAGAAGTAACCTTTTCTCTAAGCTAAGCCGCAAAGAAACTGGAATAAAGAAAGAACAAGGATTTCATCCAAGGTGCCAGCACAAGCACAAGAAGATATTTTTTTCTCTTAGCCGCTAAAAGCTGATTGATCTGTTCTCCACTTGCCACTGTAACCGTTAAGACTCTATCTCAAAAACTGCCTTCTTTTTTATCAGAGAATTCTGCCTAGATAAAAAAAAAGTAATGTACTAAAGTAAGCGGGGGTTTCAATCGCAAACAGAAGACGGATCTCAGACACGCAAGCTACAAGCATGAACAACCGGTTTCGTTTCACCTTATGTAAAAAAAAAAAAAAAAGCCCCTTTCTTGATTATTATTAGTAAGATAGGGAAAAGCCCTAACAATTTTATTAGTAAAGCGCTAACGAGCAATAAAAGGGAAAGCCCTAAAGGGGGCTCCTCCGCTTACATGCAATGGGTTCCAAACCTCTAGTAAGATTCTATCTCTTACTTGGGTTCCAAACCTGGGTCCGCTGTGCCTTATAGTTTTTCTATAATCAAACTTCTTGCTAATGCAATTTGGGATTCTCATTTTTGTCAACCAGCTGTAGAAGCCTTTACTCGAGGAATTGGTGCTCAATAGAACTGATGCGCTCCATTTATGAATATGAAAAACTTGAGCGAGTGAAGCCGATTGTTGACCATGGGATAAAGGCTCTTAGTCCTTTTATCTCGCGTCATGGGGCATTAACCTTAGCACTTTCCCTATTAGAAGGTTTAGGCTTGCCCCTGCTGCTTGACATTAGAAATAGAAAAGGAAAGGTTGAGATTCCTCCATTTGTGAACATGAAGAGCCGATTTGCTTATTAAGATTGGAGTAAGCCGCTGTGGGGACTCTGACCTCTATAGAAGCCCCTTTTCCGCCGAGAGAAGACAATGCGCAAGAATGAATATATGCAATATATGCAGTGGGCAACCCAGAGGCAGGGCTCTTTCAGAAGATTGATTGGCCTGACGAATGAACGCAGGAATGCCTTAGTCTAAAGCAGGAATGATAGCAGAAATGAGAGCAGCAGCTACTAAGCTGGACCTCGTTTGGCTAATCCCGGAAGGACAAGGAGAGGACCGAGAGGTTTAATCCATAGTAAATAAGATGGCATAGACATAGAATGGGATTGATGGACAAATGCCAAATGCCACATAAGAAGCTGTTATTGACCTGCCAGCCAAATACCTTCGTCACCTGATGACCTTCCTGCTTGACTTTGTCGGCGGGTGGTAGCATGTCCTTTAGCAAGGCTAGGCACTTTCCTTATCCAATAAGCAGGAACCATCCGATCTTTTTGGCGGAAATCCCCGAATCGCGAGTCTGGGGCATATACTCTTTCTTTATCCCCTAGGGAATCCGACAAGAAAGAAGAAAAAATAAAGTACATATGGGCAAGATCCTTATTCCATTTCTAATAAAATGCCATCAGTTGCAAAAGCAAAGGAGGATTGATGGCATGAATCAGCTGCTATTGAATGCAGGCCAAGCCAATGGGATAAGAAGAACAGGCAAGATTTCGGGCTAAGGGAAGGAGGACAGAGCTTTCGAGTTCCTCATCCATATGAGGACCGGGCAGCCCTACTTTTCGCTTGATAAAGGGCGGATGGAAGGATAGCTGGGAATCCCACTTAGTTGGAAAAAGTCTTTCTCAGTATCTAATGAACCGAAGGCTTCAGCCGTGTCGTGGGAAGAACAAAGTAACTGCTGGACCAATGCTAGTAGGTGCCAAATCAAAAGGAAATGACAATTGTCTCAGTAGCAGATGAAAGTCTGGAAGCTAAATAGTGAAATCGAATCGGAATTTTCGGAATTGAGACAAAGATCTCCATTTGTATTGCACGCTATCTCGTAACAGTATGGCCCTGGAAAAAATATCTGCAAGATTCTCTTCATAGAGCCTTCGAAAGCGTACGTAACATTCCTTTCCCATTTCTTCAATTCAAGGCTATTAGAAAAGGAAGAAAGCCTCATGGGAAAGAAAACAATCCCCATTGAGAAAGTCCTCAGCTGATGGATATTGATTGAGTGGGGAAATCTCTTGACCGTCTAGTTGTTTGTCAGCACCGAAGAAAGGGGATCCGGGAAGCCTAGTCCAATGACGGTGGAAAGCAAGTAGCTAACAGGGACCCGGCTTACAGGATACTATTTCAGACGAAAAGCAAGACCAGACGATAGAGACCATATCCCTTTCCTTTAGAAGGCGCTCGTCTTTGGGAAGAACTTTCTTTGCCACTTCAGAGTTATTCTCTTTCCTGGCGTGGAAGCCCCTGGACGCTGTGCAACAACTCCTCCTGGGTAAAAAACAGGGTATAAAAAGAAGGGACTCAACGCTGGTACTTCTCTTCCTCTACCACCTATCTGTGAAGTAATTCCTGGGCAAACCTTTCTCTGTAAAACAATGTCTCCACGGGAAAAAAGCTTGAGTAAAGCAGTACTGAGCTACGGGCTTCTCCCTCACTTCTTCTTATACCGTTCGTGTCCAGGCAAGGAGTCAATCATACATAACTTCTTTAGCTTTTTAGAAAGTGGGTTATTCCCTGCGGGGCTGTTACACGTGTTCCCTCCGGGGGAGAAGCAGCACTCTTGTCGACTCTCCACTTTTGCTTTCAGTGAGTTCAGATGCATAGAATCTTGGGTAAGACATGCCATGCGCAGAAGAGTAAGCGCTTGAAGCCGAATCCGGGATAATATAAGATATAAGCGGGAAGGAACTAAGCTAGGGAAATTCCTTCTTGATCTAAATCCTCTAAAAAAGCATTACTGGCGAACAGAACAAAACTCCTCAGTAGAAGGGGAGCAATTCAAGTCAAGCTAGAAAAGTTCTCTTAGATCTTCTCTTTTGGTTACTCTCATACGGGAGGAAACTAGTGAACTTAGACTTTATTCGGAATAGAGTTCATAAATAAACATTCGGCCTTCAAAAAGTCGAATGCCAAACATCGACGACTGAGATGCTTAAAACACCCCCTCTACCCTGTTGTGCGGTATTGCATCAAACTAAGCTCCTTCGAATTTTGCCTATCGACCCGAATGAATTAGTCGATCCACATTATATAGAAATCTTACTCATGCAGAAGCGTAGGGAACAGATGGAGCGCGGATGCGCGAAGTGATAACTAGCAATGCACGTTGGGAATTTTGACCTTCTATTAAAAAATGTGGAAACAACCAAACGAAAAACGAAAGAAGGCGAGGCGGTGGATTCTAAGGAGGGTTTAAAGTCGCTTATCCGCTCTAACAAAAAGGGACGGTTAATGGCTTACTAAAAACCCGGTATTCGTAGACAATAACCCACTAATAAATCAAGAGAAATACCGAAAAATCATAGAATTGAATATAGAATTTGTTAGCCGGAAAACTTCTTTCTTTTTGTTGATGTAGTAGCCTTCCTTGTGGTTTCATCAAGATTTGCTTTGTCTTTACGAGTTGAGTAAAGCCCGAACCCGGTTGAAAACTTTTGTGCTAACCTTCTCGCCTAGAAGGCTGAACTCAGGGCTGGGGAACGAAGTGACTTACAGGATTCAATGTTGCGAGGGAAAGAGCCCCCGGGTAAACCTGTTATCTTTATCAAAGAGATATAGACGGACCGACCGACCCACCACAGAGATTCCCATCTTTGCCAACAAGGCCCAAAAAAGGTCAATCGAACAAAATATCAGACAAAGCAAATAACACACACCGACTAAGCTAAGAAAATAATGATTAGGAATGAGTAGAGAAAGTAGAGAATTCGAGGAGATAATCGACGAATCATGATATTTGGAATGAAAGTAGGAGTAATTCTAATAAGGCTTTTGCGCTTTTATTACTTACGACCTTTCTTATCTTACGCAATTCCTGACTAATCGTAGGTTAGCCTAAGGACCGGAATCAGAGGTTTCGGCTTTTCGGGGCTGCTAGGCTTCTATCTTTCCCCCTGACTCTTCTTTCTCCCTAAGGAAGGGCTTAACCGGTAAAGAATAAAAACACTTTTTCTCAGTTCAGTCATATACCCCCAGCTCTAATTCTTCCTCTCCTATCTAAGAGATCTTAGAACTTCTCCGAATCCGTCTTTGTCGATCGTCTTGTCCCCTCATCTTCTTAGTAGGGCTAGGAACCTACTTTCCAGCTTAGCTTAGTCTGGCAAAGAGCTTCCCTTTCTTGGTCGAGGGGTTTGCTTCCTACTTTCCTTTTTTAGTCGAATACCTCGCCAGTTCTAAGTAGCCTTCACTCATAAACTCCGGTTTACTTTACGGCAAAACCCTCTCCCTGTAGGTCTCGTACCCAAAGCCCTATCCCTGCCTTCGAGGTCAAGTATCTGAGGAAGATAAATACCTTTCGAGCTAACTAAACTGTCAACAAGAGAAAGAAGAACTGGCGACTCTCCTTCTCGACACGGGAAAGCTTTACTTTTGTTCCCAGCTAAGACTCAAAGAGTGATTGATGTCATACCAGTAGCCCTTCTTACAACAAAGGGTATTCTGCCTGCGGGTTCTGGAACAACTCCTTCTATAGCAGCTGATTCGTGAACAACTGCCTATTCTCTAGCAGCAGCCGGGAAAACTCCTATTCTATTTGCCGTGAAGAAAGTACCAAATGATACTTGCCTTCCCTTTACCGCCCCGTGGGAGAAAAGGACCAGGCCGAAAGGTAAATTCTGTAGCCTAAGGTGCACGAATAGTCGAGAAAGGAAGGAAAGGCTATTGGCTCCTTGACTTCCCTCAGAGAGGTTGACTCAGATGCGATTCCATTAGTCTCTTGTTTAGCGAAGAACTATTAACGATGCGAGGAATAGCTAGCTAAAGTACCCAGGTTTGGAACCCAAGGCTAAGGCATCGGTTGACTTTGTTCACTTTAATGAGTTAGCAGGCGGAAGAGATTAGCGCTTTGATCAAAAGTGAACATTAGCCCTCGAAAGGCCTCAAAATGGTAGAGGTGCGACAACCCTTTGAACATGACGAGTGGGATCATATAGAATATAAAGTCACGCCTGCAGGACTTCTAACTATCAATTTCATTTCATAAGAGAAGAAAGAATAAAAATGGACCAGTGATCGGTCTAACTAGACCTGGTCTAGCAGCGGGTAGAGGAATTAGTCAACGACTACAGGATAAGGCTCATGACCTGAAAAACTACAGGTTCGAATCCTCCTTTGGCAGAGATTACCAAAGTAGAAAGATCATAGAATAGGACGAAAGCAGTAGCTTTGAGCTTGAACTCAGCTCTCACTTAGTACACTGAACACTAACTGAATCAGAAGAATTCCATAATAGCAAGATGGCTCTTTCTGCTTATGGTTGGGCTGACGGTCTTTGGCAAGGTACTTGACTTACTCTACTAGAAGAGGGACGAGAAGGTGATGCCCAGTCGGGAGAAAGTCTAAGGGACGGTGCGGGAAATTCTGTATGTAATAGGCTAGGAGACGTGGACTTTAATGCTGTGACTTCCGAAATCTTAACTCTTTTTACCTGCTGCTTCTTCTTACCCCACTGCTGAGATTGAGAAAGCTTTAGGCCTGAGGCCGCATTCGGAAGGATAAAGGGAAAGGGGCAGACGCATCTAACCGTTGAACTAACATTGGAACTCATCGCCGTTGGCAGGACCGGAAGTCCGAGCTCGAAAGTCAAAGTCAGCCTCAGGATCCTCATTCCGGGCAGCAAAACATTTACAGCGCCTGGTTCTTACTCAGAGTTCAGTGGCAACACAGTCCCTCCTAGATAGAAAGCTCCAAGTAAACCTACCAGAAAAAATGAATTCTATTCATCTCCCTCAAAGAGCTCATTAGTGGGTAACCCTGAAAGTAGAAAGGATGCAAAAACCTGTTCTTCTTATAGAATGTCCCTATCGAGTTCCATAGCCCTTGATTAGGATAGCTTTGAAGCAACTCTTTTTGAGCTTTTGGGGATTGACCCGTAAACAAAGTCGTCCTTCGGTCTGAACTCATGGTACTTGTCTGAAACTCCCATTTTCCTCTTATGCTGGCCGATCTTTAGTCCCCGAAATGTCTGATGCGTTCTCACCTGCTGGCATCACCTCATCCTCTTTTGGAATAGGGTTTTTTCACTCTTGTCCGGCTAAAGGCCTTTTGATCGGCTTTCACACTTCATGCTAAGAGTTCTTCTGCGTCCACGCCTTATTCTATCTCTTTCCCCGGGACTGACATCAACCATCGGTACGCCCAAGACCAACATATGAGACCTCGTCTCTGAGTCATGCTTTCCTTCGAGCTTCCCGCTTTGGCTCTCTATTGGTAGGGAAATCCTTCTAGTTTAAGTCGCTACCTATGCAGCCCTATTAGCAGCCTTCCTTCCCTTCCCACTGCTTCTCTTGACTGCTCTATCTTCCCTCCTGTGGGGCCAATTCCTATTTTTTACAGTTTATCGGAGGAAAAGGCCCCTTGGGACGGTTAAATAAAGTCTAAAGTGGATCGGCTGGTCTATTGCTTGGAGTTTCATCTGAGTCCTCTAGAAGCTCTAAAAGAGTGGCTTCCCAGTCCTTTCTTGAGTATGTCGCTGACTTGGATGCCCGTGTCCTTCTTCCAAGATCTTCATTGGCCGGAAAAGGTTAAGGGCAGGGTTTATCCAGTTCAAGATGTTCCCGGGGATAAGATAAATGTGGGTGCTTGACTGACTGTTTATGACTAGTTTCTCCACTCCACCTTAGTCTCTAAAAGATAGGGAAGAAAGTTCAAAGAAATAAAAGCCTCGTACGAGGCATCATCTTTCATTCCTAAGGAGCTTCCCTCGAGCTTACATATACGTATAAAAGAAAAGGTAGCTCAGGTCTTCTGTTATCAGTTCATAAGAAAGCTTCTCTTCGTTCCCTGCCCTTATTGGAAAGACCTGGTTGGAATGGACATACTAAGAAGTTGTGGTGTGTCTGTCGATTATCCCAAGCTCGATTCCGTGGAAAGACTATCCTCGTAAGGGAGACCAGGGACCCACTCTTCTTTTGTTTTGTGCCACGAGGTTAAGCCGTTACACCAGTTCTGTTCCCACGCGTACTACCCGGCTGACTCTTCTTCTTTTCTTTTTCCAGTCTTTGAGGGGAAGCGGTGTAGTCGGAATATCTTGGCAAGAATAGGTTTTTAAAGAAGGGCTTGTTCCCATCTAGTTTGCTAGATCTCCTTGTAACAGGTCCAGGCTTCGGTTTATCTCCGGCTGTAGAGCAATCACTCATAACAGGCACTCAAACTAGGTTATAATTTCCACCCAAGAAAAGAACAGCATGTTTAGGAGCAGTCCCTGAGTGAACAGCAACCAAACTCTGCCCAGAATTGGGGGATTTGGCCATGCTAGCCTCTGCAGAACACTCCTCTTCTACAGAATTTCCGAGAGAGCATTCATTCCTCTTATTGAAATATTAAAGCACCTCGATTAAGATATCATTCCCGACCACAGGGAGATCCGCATAAGCAGGCCCCCGGCCTCGTCGTTCTTGCCTTCCTTTAGCCGCCCAGCAGAACAAGCGCCCCTTCGGATCATCAGTTCAATGTTGAATGATGAGGAAAGAAAGGAGTGGATCTCCGGGAAGGGAAGCTTTATGGGGGAAAAGTCTGTATGTATCTGGGGGGTGGAGGCTATGTATGTAGAAAGGGATCAGTCTCTATCCATCCGGATACTCACGTAGGCTACCAAGTAAGTCAATTCAGGTAGTGTCTAAATAACAATGAAGCAAGCCAACAAGCTCAAACATGAACAGTTGGTTGGCGAGCTAGCTGCATTTCTTGTGAGTCGACCCGCGCACGGGCAGGCAGCGGAGGTAAGATCGACGCGAGGGCCACATACGTACATCAGCCGCATGTGTATGGTGCTGTTAGCAGGTGGGGGCAGCATTGCTGTTCCTAGTCTCTGTTAGCAGCGAGCCTACTGAGTTCCCGGGGTCGGGCTGAGGCAGCCCACGGGGCCTGCATGGCGCAGCAGCCTAACCCCAATCCCAGGGTGGGAACTCTTAGGAGCCGGTCACTGAGGTTGGTAAACTCAGGGCCGTACTTGTTCCTCTATCCATCCACGGACAGAGGACGGAATTCTGTCTTTCGGGAGGAGGGGGGCACCTTACATTCATTTACCAGGGGGGCGGGCCTGACGGTACGGAACCCAATTTCAAAAGAGCTGGCTTACGGAGCTTACTAATCAAGGGGCGAAGGGGGGTTCATGCATCGGCATCACGTAGGATTTCCTTCAACAAGAAAGGATTGCTGCTGTGAGTGATCACGCACGATAGAGAATGATGGATCAGCGGACCGATTGATTGACCGAGATGTGATGCTCACTAATCGACCATGACCGACCTGCCCTGCGTAGAAAACTCCAGTGCGCTCCTGCGCCCCTACTAGTCAAGGGCTTGAAAGCAGCATTTAATAGTCACGGTCCGGAATGATAAATCTGGCCCCCTGACTACACGTAATGAGACTGAGTCACCGTAGCTTGCTTGCATTCTTCAGATGTAGTTACGTCAAGCGATTCGACATACCTGACGTTTTGAAGCAGGAGTTTGCTCCGTACTTTGCTGGGTGGGTTTGGCTCTCTACCTTCTCACGGGGGATGGCAACAAGAGAGGTCAACTGGAGTGGAAGGGGCCTATAATCTGTGATCAATCCGAAGAACCACTGCCAAATACGATTCTGCTCCAACC
>JBBNAE010000018.1:37500-42500 GCA_039657345.1 Stephania japonica | reverse complement strand
AGAATGAAAGCTACATCAATCCACAGGAATTCAATCCTAGATATCTCCACCTCGTAAAGCCGTAACAGCATCGACTCATTAATGCGCCCTCAAGGGGCAGCCTAAGGAACAAGGAAGAGGCTCGGCAGGAGACTCGCAACTAAGCACCTAAGCCCTAATTGAATCAGGATTAAGCTACTTGTGCACCCGAAGTATTCTACCATTTGGTCTGGTGGTTTCGCCTAGTATGTATGACGTACATAGCACTAACTTGACTTGAGGGGGCAAGTAGGCCAGGCCTCTGAAGGTTACCTAGTTTGCTTCATCGCCATGATCATTAGAGCTCTCGATACCGGCTGGATCGGCGCCCTTGTCACACTCATTTTCAATGGGAAACTGAGTTTCATCCATCACACGAAAGAAAAGATCAGACTCGGCACACGGATCAAAACCTGTCCTTCAAGCTGTCCAAGTTAGCTCTGTCATCTGTTGATAGAGTCTTTTCCTTATAACCCGGGCAGCAATAGTCATTGTTTTACTGAAAGTCTAGTGAATAAGGAGACGGCTTCCTTCGCTGCCTACTCTGCTTTGGCTGCTTAGCTTATGCTATCCTCTCAACTTACTGTAGGTAGCCAGTCTTCTCCGACTGAAGAGAATACCAAGTCAGGTCAGGAATGCACCAAGGTGGAATAGTCCCTTGTATCGGTCAGTCAATCAAGAGTGGAATAGAATAGTCCCAGTAAGAGTCTCGTCCAATTGCCTAGCGTAGGCTTAATGCACTTCCCTATCTCGGTCCTCGCTCTCAACGCAAACGGTAGTCAGGGAGTCAAGCAAACAAGCAAAGAGACTGAACACCTTCTGCTGAAAAACATTCTCATTCCGCCTCAGATTCGTGAGAAACTGGATCTCTTGTTTCGTGAGAAACAGAATATGTTGGCGAATCAGTTGGATATTCATTAGTTGGCGAATCGTCTGTTGGCAAATCCTCCGTTGTGGAATTGTCCGTTGGAAAAGAATATGTCAGCGAATCGGCTGTCGGCTTCTATTCTCGATCACTTCCTTCCTCACCCACTGCCGCCCATAATCAATGCGCATTAAAAGCGCTTCTAATGCCCTTCTCGAGTGAGAGTTCAGCAGCTTACGAGCCAACCTTTCCCGATCCCTCAGATCCTGAATCTCCATCCGCAGCTGAATCCGCATCTCCATCTTCAGTACCCGCATCATCTCCAACAGCTGCCCTCGAACCCTTGCCCAGATCTGAAATGGGAGCTTCGGTTCAGTCACATCGGTCACATCTTTCGGTTCGATGCTTTGAATCCTTGCTATCGTCCCTCTACTTTGGTCTCCTAACTGAAATCTCGGACAAGGAAAGCACTCGGTTCGTTCGACGGCTAAGTCTCTCGGTCCGTTCCTGTAATGTATGTCCCTCAGCCTAGTCGATCACACCCGTAGGACACGGTTAGTCAATCACTGGCCTTTGGCAAAAGAAATGCAATGCTCCTATTTGCTTAGCTTAATCCTTTGTTTCTAAAGCAGCTAAAACTACGGAAAGCAGCAGCAGCGACTCCTTGCCCCTCAAGAAAGCGCCTCGCTAATCAAGCTAAGTTAAAAAAAAAAATGAACCAAAAATACGTATACGAAACGGCACGGCGCACAAGTCGAGAGCCATCACTCCTCAATAAGCCCTTAGGCGAGAGGAAGAGGGACAGAGAGCTGGAAAGGAGGCTCGGGACCGGGCAGGGAAAGAAGGAATAATGAATTGAGTACCCTAGCTACAATTGTCTAAAGCAACGCACTCGAAAGCGAAGAAGGAAAGGAGTGGTTTCCGGAAAGAAGCACTTTTAGCTCTACGGGTGGGACCCTCACACCCAAAGGACACTTCCCCACGCTTAACTGCATTCCACATCTGTTGTTGGCTAGTAAGAAACAGAATCTCTTGATTCGGGGTAACCCGGAACCATTGACTAGTCAGAATCGGGATCTCTTGTTTCTTCGGATGAGACTTCTCCTTCGACGGATGAAAGAGCTCATTCTCTAGTTGGGGATTCCCCAGTGTCTGCTAATGCGGATTCCGCTTATTCGTATGTTTATGCCCTTTCATTCCCATAAGCGCCCAAGGAAGAGGCTAGCTGCCCATTCAAGCTGAAAGCAAGTAAATTCAATCCTCTTTTTTACCATTGGAACAAATTCAATTCACCGTCCATTTCCGTTCATAAAAAAGCATCAAAAAAAGATGCACTTTATTAAAGCTTCAAAACTACAGGGCGCACTAGCGCCCCTACTAGTTACTAGTAAAGTCAAGGGGCTTGATTCGCATGCTTTAGCGCCTCGCGCTCCCTACCCTATAAGATAAGTAAGTCAAAAGCGCTAACTCCACGCCTTTCTATATTATAGTTGAGTCAGGAGTTTTCTTGCAGCTTCAAAACGTCAGGTATGTCGAATCGCTTGAGGCGCCTACTTAGGTCTAATTCCGTGTAGTCAGGTACCAAAAAAAATTAACTGTGTAATTAAAAACAAGCCCCGATTTGACAAGCAACCCTAACCAGTACAAAGATCACAAGCGAAAACGCTTACCTCCGTACACGGGAAGCAACCAACAACATGCCTATGCGAGAAAGATGAGAGATCGGTGTACAAAATTTTGAAATCACCAATTGCCCGCTCATAGGTCTAACATCTTTGGAAATCGTCATGTAAGAAAATCCGCTCATTTGCTAGAGCCTATCAAACGGCATGGCCTAACACAGTACTTTCGTCAAAGTGAAAGAGTTTGCTAATCCATTTCCTGCCAAGCTACGAAAATCGAAATGGTTGGGATCACCCACACCAGAAGCACCCTCGGTATGGAAGAAAGACAAGGGTTCCAAACCTAAAGAAACTGGATAACTATTCGCTACCAAAAGTCTTCCCCGTCTCCTGAATCAAGAGAGGATCACATATCATTATTAAATGATCCTACGGCAATTATGCCAAGCCTGACGGAACTCCATTCTAAAAGTAAAAAACAGAAGGAAAGAGGGAGTCAACTAGCCAGCCGGTACAGAACTGACTCGGAAGCTCTGGTATTCGTGTCTCTCCTCTCTTCCTCTTTCATTACTTCATTCTTTCTTGATTTTTTGAAGAAAATGGATAAGGATTGTCAACAGAGGGAGACAGGCCTGGGAAAGCCACTGCCAACACCGACACTCAAGCCGTTTCACCCCTATTCCCTCTCAAGCCCCTGACCGCTCCGTGGGGGTCCCTTCGTTACACTCACCTTAACGGACCTAAAGGAGTCACTAAGGCGTACATGGTTCTGTCTTTCAAAAGTCAGGAAAAGCCACTACCTAGACTGGAAGGAAAAAGGGCTACTAAACGCGCCTCACTTTGAACTGGAAGTCAAAGTCCCAATCAAGACAGATCGAGACTGATTTCGTATTATGTGATGATCGATGCTTTTGTCGAGTCGAGTAAGATCGTCACCGAACCGCGTGAATTAGAGTAGAGATTGGGTGCCATGTTTTTCATTGAAGCGCGCACTTTAGGTTCCCAAATCTTTACGCTAAGGCTCATAGCAAAAAGTTAGACTCGTCGTATGCCAGCTTTTCTCGTAGAATTTGTGATAAGCGAATAAGCGAAGTGCGTACCGAATGTTGATCGTGAAACGACTATAGTAGCCCTTCATAATTGGTTTGAATCGAGTGGGGTCAGGGGGCCACAGGCTACTAGGATCCGAGACCCGTGAGTGAGAGCGAGAGGGATCATCGCCAACTAAGGAACAGACTCATTTCACGAAAACCCCTAGCGCATATGAACTACCAAATGTCTCGTATGTGTTAGGCATACGAATTGGTATACTAGAGGATATGCGTATTCGAGGTCATATACCTGTCGGAATATATGGCGAGTGCAGCGAGTTGGAATGGGGGATACTGATTCTACGTGTGAATTCCAGCGAGTGCGACTCGAGCAGGAAGAAGATCGAGATGAGACCGCGCTAAGAACGAGCGTTAAGGACAGCTTTGAAGGGTGATTCGAGATCTGAAACTGCACTCGAGCGCATAAGGGGAGACCGACGAGTGCCCACCGACCTTGGACACTCGAAGGATGAACATGCGAATCTTACCTGAGTAAGTACCAACTTCCTAAAGTCTGAGACCGATCCATATTCTAGAATGAGACAAGATCGAAGGATCCGATCTTGACAGGGTGGTGCGGAGACGGGGTGGACTCATTCTAAAAAACAGCGGCCGACTGACTATGCGAACGACCGACCTAACACGAAGCGCATCCTAAACTCCGACAAAGACTCGAATCAGATCCGAGTCAGGGAAGTAGATTGACTTCTTTGTTTTGGGTGCGTGGAAACCATGACCGACCCACCGAAAAGACTCAAAGGAAGATTACTGGGCGCGCCTGATGACTATAACACATGAATAAACCTTCCATTCAAAAAGGCACCGTCATGAGCCAACTGTCAAAAGGTGCGCAACTTCTATTCACATTAGTAGTAGTGCAAGCAAGTCATCATCATTAGTCATTCCATTCCTTAAGCTCATCTGTTATATATGCTTTTTTCTAATTCAATAGCAACCCTTTAATAAGCATCTCTAGAGCAGGAACTTCTCTATAGAAAGAAAGACCAGCTGTCAAGACTAGTCACATTGGTTAAAGAAGCGATTCGCCGACATTCAAATATAAAGAGGAGTCACAGCTCTACTGCTCCAATGCGAGAATAAGACCAATCTTTAAAGAAAAGAGCAGATAGAGATAGCCGCTTCTACAGACTTGTGACATACCTTTAATCCTAAGCGCAGAAGGTCAAGTAAGAAATTCGAACATACGCCCTTTTGACCTTTCAAGAGAGTCTGCCTTGGACCGTTTCGTGGCGTGCCTATTCTCCTTGTCCACAGGGTACCTTTGTTAACACGACGGCATCTAGAGCATTCCAACAAACTGACTTCTTGATCTCCGAAAGGAGGGTGCATTCTGCCATTCTCTCCCTTTCTTGATAATTAGCCTGGGTAAGTCCAGGAAGCTGG
>JBBNAE010000018.1:12500-30000 GCA_039657345.1 Stephania japonica | reverse complement strand
AACCACACGGTGTGAGTGGTGTGCTAGAGTTCATAATGGCCAGGAACCGTAGAAAGCCAGTGGTTGTCCCGTGCCGAACGCCACCATACAGTGACCTTCTCGGCGATGGGCCTTAGCTCTAAACATATTGGCTACAAGCCCTGAGCCCACCCAAGCAGTCAATCAATCAAAAATGGGTTGACCAATCAGACAGATTAGGAGAGCTAACTTCCGCCGTCATGACCCAAAACCAGTCATACGGAGCAGCTAACTCAGCTAAAAACGCTTGGAAAGCGTTCTTCCCCCATCTACCTGAACCCGAATTAGGGACTGAGGACCAAGTTGGCCTCCAGCGGAAACCTATCGGAATGGCTTTATTTAGGTAAGATGGAAGATATCTCTCAAACAAAGGGACTGTGTACTCCTCGTAGAGCTCACCGAGCCCTTCGAGCAGTTCGTCGACTTCTACCCGTCAAGCTATCCCTTTCAAAGGATACCTGGCCCTTTTAGGGTTAGGGACCAACAATATCAACTTCGAAATGGAGAAGAACGACAGGTAGAGTTGGACAAGGCGGTCAGCCTTGCAGTCTCGCATCCTGATCATCCTACGATGGAACTCTGGGATGCAGCAAGGTATACCATCTCGAGAAAGTGAGATTGAGACAAACTAGCGGGTTTCCTTCTCAAGGGTCCCACCATAGTCAACAATGAGGGCATGCCCACATGTTTTAAGGCGCTTTTTGCCCTCCCCTTCGTCTAAATCTCAGAAGCCTGCTACTATATAGGTCTGGGCACTACAAGCCGGAATTCAAAAAAGTAAGTAGATCGCAACACATATCCCTTTGGAAAGACTACCAGTGACGGCTAGCTGGATGGGTTGAGGAAGCGAAGGACGGCATTCATGCGCAGCTATGCGGAACCTGCCGCGGCCAGGCTCCTTCATGCCGGACCTGCGTCTTTCTTCGAATTTATGCCTTCTTAGAGATGCGTTCACTCCGAATCTCTATCTATGCCAAATCTGTGGTACGGAGATCCCGGGTGCTAGTGTGCGGGTTTTCCATCTCTCATGCCATTTCAGTGGCATGCTATGGTTCCATAGTGACCAACACGGTGAATAAAGAAGAAAGTCGCATTCAGTCGTTGATACGACGACCGGTATGCATGTTCAAAACGGATGGTGACTCATTCTATTTGAATCACTTGAATCACTCAGTCCCTTAATGAATGAATAAAGACGTTGTCGTCCCTTCCGGAGTGAGTCCCTTTGACCGAAGAGAACATTATGGGATTCTGTACTGTTTGTGTTGTTAAGTGTACATGGCTTATGGCTGACTTTTATATACTGTACTTGTTGTATTGTCTTTACACTGTATTGTACTATATATTATATAGCTTGGGCTATTGCCCTTAATGAATGGAACATGAATTTCTCCCATTTTTGCTCTCTAACATGGTCTCAGAGCCTTGATACCTTTCCGATTGGACCTTGTCGGAATTGCGTGGGACCTTAGGCGAGCCCTCGGCGAGGGCTTTCCGTGGTGGCTGATCGACGATTGGACGCCGGAATCCGGCGAATCGAACGTTTCTTTCCGGCGGCTGTTCATAGTCTTTTGTGAACTATTTTCGTCGGAACTCTCTCACCGGAGCTCCGTTCCCTCTGAAACTTCATAGGAAGGGTCGTCTGGGCCCGACACAGCTTCCCCTAAAGTGGCAGCTCCTAAAACCTCGCCGACGGCGAGATCTAGGTTCACCGGCGGCGGTGAACAGTCATTTTTGGTTTCGGGTCACTTTCGCTCACCTTTTTTGGACTGGTTTTGATCGGGAAACCCTCACTCCGTACCCGAAATCATCTCAGAAGCATTTTCAGTCCATTTTCCCTCCTTTTCGTGGACATTTAGTGTGTATTCTATACACTCGCCGGCTGGTAGTACTCTTTTTTGGCCGGCGACCGGTGTCGGATTTCCTCCAATTCTTCTCCACTTCTTTTCGTGAGCATTTGGAGGCTGTGTGAGGCTTTATTGCCCTATCCCGACGTCGATTGCTACTCCGGGCGCATCTTCCACTCGCTTTTGGCCTCCCAAGTCTTTGATTTTTTGCCTCTTTGGTCTCTAGTCTTCATCATGGCCTCAGACTTGCTCTCCGCCATTGATGTGAACTGGGAGTCATTAGTTTGTTTGGTCTATCACCATGAAGATGCACTTGCGTGGTCGTCTTCTTATTGAATTACGTGTAGTCAGGGGCCACCTTGATGGCACCGACCCCGAGCCCTCTGAAGATGATGATCGTGACAAGAAGACTATCCGTGAGTGGTATTTGGTTGATAATCGCATTATGGCGATTATAGGACAGTCCGTTGTGCCCTCCATTCGTCTTCAGCTTGGCAAGTTTACATCCGCCAAAGAGATGTGGGACTTTCTTAGTGGCACGTATGTGCAGTCGAGTCACGCTCGTGAGTATCAACTGACTCTCTCGCAATATACCGTCAGGGGGTTAGGATCAAGGGCTTGATTTGTCAGCGAGTGACTCTCGTTCCCCTTCTATCTTTTCTTCGCGGCTGGTTCTAGAAACACATCTAAAAAAAGGGTTTGAGTTCTTGTTAGCATTCGTCGTTCTTATCTAATCAACTAGAGAAAGGGGAAACGGAATGGGGCCCATGTCCCTTGAACGAGTCTTGCCTCCCAGGCGCGTTCAATACATATGAGCCGTGAGCTTCATGCTTTGCTTTTGTCCTTGTTTTTTCCTTCATGGATGGGGACGGGTGGAGCGGCCGAGGTAGTACCCCTGAGCCCGGCAGCCCACCCAACGACGATCGGGGGAGAGAAAAAAGAAAGGATAAGATGACGAATAAGAGTCGAACCACCAAGAAAGAAAATACCAGCTTGCTTGTTTTGGTGATCCCTATCCTACAGATCAATGGGATGAACAGTGAACGGACCCTACAGCGGATGGATGGTAAGCTCCCAACGCTAGTTCGGTTAACGACAGAGAGAGAGAGATTTCCCTAGCCACTCCGAGATAAAGACACACTGCCCCGGCGAAATTGATCCTATAGGTGTAGGAGAGTCGGTGTAGTAGGGCGCGGGGGGTCAGACTAGGAATGCCGAATAGGAGTATCTACCCGAAGCGAAACGGCAGAGAGAGAGAGCTGCTCGCAGAAACGCTATCCGATATTAAACATCCCCGGAACACCTACCCACTCGCCTCCGAGCCTTTCTTACTTACTTCTCCGAGAATGGAGGTACAGCGAAATTCAGTCTTCGAGAAGCCCTTGATCCTAACCCCCTGACGGTATATTGCGGGGTGGGTAAGGGCAGGTTCGGGAAGGATCCGGGAAAGCATGGATAGGGCAGGGGGCATGGATGATAGGCAGCAAGGGAAGGCGCAAGCCATATAAGATAAGGCATTTTCTCGTCAATCGAACCAGTCCGGTTCTCGTCAGCTCAGAGCGGGAGGGAGGCCAATGTCCCGTCAGATACCACGGCCCAAAGGCAAGCCAGCGACCTTCACCTCCCGCAGGTCGTACGGGGCGTTTCGCCGGAGTTCACGGCGGTCTATTCCCTTTCCTTTCCAGATTGAGTGGATAGGGGCCTTTGGCTAACGTACGTTCAGGGGTCTGCCAGTCAACTACCTTCTCATCTAATGAGGTTTTCAGTACCACGAGTCCGTCGGTCGTTGTGTGGGTGGACTCGATTTCTTCCGGTTTTAAGCAATCCGTGTTTCTCATGTTTCACCATATGGATTACCTATCTTTCGGGTTCCTTCCGCAACTCCCTTCGGTCTCCTTTAGCTCTGGTCGGCGTGGTTCTGTAGTTCTTCTGGCCTTCCTTCATGTCGTAGCCTTAGCTTATCGACGGGTCTTGCATTAGATACAGCATTTTTTTTTTTACTCACAGTTGTGACGTTGTTTGTTTGAGTTTGAAGTCGTTACCTTGCGGGAGCCACCTGGGCGAGACCCTTCTCTTCTTTATTATTTCCATATGGTATGTTGAATCACTTGTTCAGTCGATTGAACTTTACCGTGTCTGCTTAAACTTCACCCTAGACTCGTGTCGTGTAGTGTAGCAAGACTAACAAGTGGTCGAGTGAATTTATGAACGAGCAACTATGAGAAGCTGACTACACTACACCTAAAAGTAGCATATTTTTTGATTCTTCCTCCACTCACCCCCACGGGCGAATGGAGTCTACTACACTCTTTCTTGGCTCGTGTAGTATATTATACTATGGGTCATTCGGAAGGGCTCCGTATAGTTCTATTTTGGGGCGTAACGTTGTGGTTGTTCCCTCGACTGACCGAGAAAAACAAGTTCCAGAGGCTCATATCGATTTTGGTTTTTCCGCACCATATTTAGATCTGCCCCTTCTTCGATCCGGAATTCCCAGCAAATCCTTGACTCCTCGAATACAATGGGATTTCACACCTGGCGAATCTTTCACTCTACCTCCTCTTATTAACACCATAGAATGTTCCTGCGAATTATGACCCTCGCCCGGAATGTGAGCAAATATATCATGTCGATTGCTCAACCGTACTTTGGCTATCTTACGTGGAGCTGAATTCGGTTTTTTCGGTGTTCTCGTTGGAACACGCGGGCGTACTCCTTGCTTCTGGGGACATTGATCCGAAGCTCGAGTACGGTCCGTGCGCCGTTTTTCTTCTCTACCATGACGAATCAATTGATTTAATGTAGGCATCGCTCTTTCCTTTGTCCTTCCCCCCGATTTTAGCCCTATCACTAGTGGTTACTCCCGATCCGAAGCACCCCTTTTCCATTCATAGAGAGATCCAATCGTCAAAATCAATAAAAAGGCCATCATGGACCAAGATCCAAATGGATCAATCTTGTTGGGAGGTACTGCCCAAGGAAAGGAAAAGGTGACTTCCGGATCAGGGATAATAAATAAAATAGAAACCAGATAAAATCGTATATCGAAACGACTTCTGGCATCACCGGAAGGATCGGAACCACATTCGTGGGCCGACAATTTTTCTGGATAGGTCGAACTATTGGAAGCAAATGGAAAAGGAACACCGAGTGGGATCAAAGAAACTAGCGGACTGATCACTAAATAGATACAAATAGGTCCAAATTCTGACATCACCACAGCCCACTTCGTTCTCTCGCTCTGCTCGCGGAGCGGCATACCGAAAAAAAAAGAAAGAAGAAAAGCCCTTATTCGGATTCGAACCGATGACTGAAGCCTCTTTCTTTAAAGGCCTAAAAAGAGCTTGTGACTCTTCTTTATACGATCTTTCCTACTTTCCTGAGGGGTGGGAAACAGCTGCTTTCTTTCCCAAGAGGATAGGAGAAGGAAGGATTCGGTATTAGGTAACTAAGAAGTTAGCTGCTCCTATGCATCAATCACACGCGGCACACTTTCTATATATCTGTCTTCATTATCGGCTACGTGCTATCGGAGATAGAGCAATGGGAGGTTGAGAAAGCGCTTTGAAAGTTTCTGTAGCGGGTGCAGATGCCATAGCCTATTACTTAAGATAATAGTGCTCCACATACTCCTGGAATAGGCTCTCTTTCTCTTCCTTTTTCTTTTTTATCCTTATAGTGCGGTAAGCGGCATCTAATTGAATTGATTCACCGGATCGATCTTCCATCTACGAAAATAGAAGAGATGTCTGTTAAGGTCGGCTTCATGAAAGCAAGCAAGTTTTGCGAAAAGAGAGATGGAAAGAGATGGATTTAGCCCCGCCGTTGTCGGATCAATTCCCATTCTTTCTTTAATGGAATAGGGAACGGGCAGAGCTGCGGCTATCAGGAATGGGCGATAGCCTATGACTAAAAGTGCCGACTATCTATGAATGATACAGGATCGGAATGCCAATCGACGAGATGAGCCTACGAAAGATTTCAAGTTCAGACTATGATGACTGGCATCCTCACTTACGCAACGAAATTTAGTTGATAGAGTAGCCAGTGCCCTTGACTTCTTCTCTTCGGTATCGCCTTCTCTCATCGTTAAATGCGTCGCAAGACACTCGACTAGAAGGAGTGGAGGTTAGGCAAGCAGGGAAGACTTTGACTATGCGCTGGCACTAGCCCTGGGCTTGGATTGTTCTTTGATTGAAGGAACGGGACAGAAGAGAACCAGAACCATATCCTTCACACATTCAGTCTGATCTTATCTGCGCTATTGCCCGATCATAGCTGTACTGTATGAGATTCGTTCTCCGTCTCCCCTGCCCTCTTAGAACAGTCTGGTCTGATAAAGGAAGGCAGTAAAGGATATTCAAAAAAGCAGGCCTGACTATCTTACCTAGCTCCTAAGAGAGTCCCGAGCGGAACCGCTTCGCCCCTTGCCTTTTGAACCAGACCTGAGCCCTAATCGGGGAATGGCAATCTCGTTTCGGCCTTTCCTTCTCTCTCCCTCATCAGCAAACTAGTCACTCGCTTAATCTTTCTTTGCTTCCGTCTTATATCACCCTCTCACTCCCGTCTCCTCGTTCAATGGGTAAGGGAAAGTTCTAAATGAACCGGCGTGTTTATGCTTCCTTGAAGAAAAGGTACGTACCTCGAAGGGTAGGAAAGGGTCTTGTCCCGAGAATGTCATTCCAGCAATCAAACTCCTGTGCTTACCGCCTAAGATGGAACTGATAAATGCATCAACAGTCAAGTGCTAACGCCCTCCGAGGGTGCGGAATTGCCCCCCTCCGAAGCTAATGGAATGGTTTAGCTTGCCTTGCTTCCTCTGTTCTTCCCATCTCTATTTTAGACAGATAGAGTTTTCACACAAACGCCTTGACTCGCCTATCCGAATCTGAATCCTCTACTTTCCTTGTTCGTTCACCTGCCCGGTCTGGTTCACCTTACCCGCTGGCTTGGACGATTACAGTTCACTGATTTGAATCACTTTTTCTAAAGCTATGATATCCGTAGTACTTCATCTTTTCTTACTCGTCACAGTAAAGATCCCGCGCATAAAATTCTTACTGATTGGAACTAGCA
Source organism: Stephania japonica (assembly GCA_039657345.1). Lineage (NCBI taxonomy): Eukaryota > Viridiplantae > Streptophyta > Magnoliopsida > Ranunculales > Menispermaceae > Stephania > Stephania japonica. The sequence continues at coordinate 23,059 of JBBNAE010000018.1, read as the reverse complement.
CTTGCTGCTATTCACTCAGCAGAGATCAGGCGAGATGCTAATTGGAGAAGGACGGACCTGCCTTCCCGAAAAGCACGAGCCATATTTCAACATTTCGGAGAACCACTTTACATTGGCACCTTGGCCAGGTAGATCCGTCCCACTCTCCGGACCTCACCTCTGCTTTTTGGAGTACGGGATGACTCGGATGGGCAGATAGAACAGAACCTGTCAGTTACGCCTTTAGGGGACGCTACGGTGCCTTAGCTGGTTCCCGATCCTCCTTCAAAAGTGGTGATGTAGGCGGATATTTGCTTGGCAGTCCCTGGTCGAATCCAAATTGTAGCCCTACACGATGAGGGTTGTAATCTATCTCAGGGTACTCCATTTCGATTTTCTTACCTGATTGTTCATAATGCTGCTAGTAAAGTAAATTTCCTTCGAAAAAATAAGAAAAAGAAAGAAATTTAGTATTACGCACGCAGTGCGGGAGGACATTGTTATGAATCTTGAAAGCCTTGTCATATACTTTGGGGCCTTCTACTTGCTTGACCCCTGAGAATACGGCCTCCAGACATGGAATTTCATGTTAATATCTTCCGCGGAGATCGAACGAAATCGGCACCCTCGAGAAAGTGGGAGTTTTTCAAAGATCCACTCTCTAGCCATGCACCTTCTGCCTCTGCTTTCAGTCCTTTCTTTCCACTTGCCTTAACCGCTTACTAGATTAGATAGGCTAGCTAAGGCGCACTTTGTTCTATCTTTTCTATAGACTAGTAAGTCAGTGTGAAGTTTACCAAGGTAAGTAGTCAGTGTTCAATTAGCCTTCTACTAGCGCTTGCTTTCTTACCTTAGCTCAGTCAAGCTTCCCCTTCATCTTCCTCTCCCTATCTGAGTACCTTGCTAGCCTTACAGCGCTTTCAGAGTCCCCAGGTCGTTCCATTACATTAGTCTCTTGTTCGAAAAGGTATTTCTTTTATTTACCTTCAAACCAGACGGATTGTGGTTGAGCTTTCTCACAAGGAAATTCCGAAAGAGTGATGCTCGGGTTCAGACCCTGATACCTTGCTTAAGGCGATTCATGAGGGTAACAGCTATGCATTCCTACTCAACAAGGGAATTCCTTTTTATAAGAAAAAGAGCGTTATCACATCCAGGATCCCCCTAATCAGCCGGAGACTGTGAAATTTCAATTTTCTCATGCTATTTTGCAAGCTCTTTCTCATAATCGGCAAGATTGTCTTTGTCGCGTTAACGGCAATTGGTGTCGATGATAGACGCTCCCATATCCTAATCTTTCTTGCTTGGGAGGCCCTGGCAACCATCTCTTCCTTGGCATTCCCGTATCCGTCCAACCTTGATCTGCCACCTCTCCATTGTCAATCAGATCTGGAAAACTTTCCTTCGTTTGATACATATGGACTAGTAACTGACACAGGAGCATCTTGCTAGCGAGCCATTCCAGGCTGAGGAAGTTCCCTTGGGCCCCTTGGATCAGGTATGGGCGGCTCATCGCTATAAGGAAGAACTTCACTTGTACACTTGATTTTGCCCTTGGGTCATGTGCCCTTTAATTTACCTCCTTTCTTCGACTACCTATACTTTGAAGAAGATTCAGCCATTGGTTTGGCTACCACTCTAGTGGAGAGCACCGTGATAAGGCGCCTATTGATGACTTATTTTTCCTGATCTCAAGACAACTTAAGCAAAGCGATTAACAAAGGGATTTCGGCTCATACGCTCGACCAAGAGTAAATGGGGGAAGCTGGTTTTGAGGTAATGAAATGAAAGAAAAGAAGGCGCTGTTCCGTCGGGCTAAGGTAGCCCTTTTGATTTTGAATGGCCAAACCAGAATAGACTGAAGTCTTTAGAACTACTTACACGGCTCGATCTACTACGAAAGAAGCTGGACAAGATCTTCTCGGCCAGCTAAGGCTATCAAATAGGTAAGCGTATTCTTCCGAAACTCTTCTTCTATAGTGGATGTGATGGAAGCTAGGGTCATTCGGCTATAGCAACTAAACAAGCAGCTCAGCAAGCGGTTGAATTCCCTTTTCTTGCCAGTGATCGAGAGCTTTCAAATGCGGAGGCAAGGCCACTTCTGTCCCCCGGATATAGGTCTCACGCGAAATATACTTTTTCTTTGACCAGGATAGGATTCAAAAATGCTTCCCGCGCTCGGAAGGGTAAAGAGACTATGCCACCTTCAAATAGGTAGTTTTTATACTCTCTGAAATGGCTTTCTCATTGGATTACCGCTCTTTAGCAGGAAGCCGTAAGAAGTGCCCCCTTTTTTCATACCCTTCATTAGTAGAAGGCTTCCTCTACGTGAAATATAGTTCGTAGCCAGACTTGCTATCTTAGGCCTCACCTAATTAGCTTTCTTTGGTCTGCTCGTCTTCTATAGAGGCATAGCCTTTGATCCAGGGGTGAAGCACTTTTCCTTCCTGGCGGGGAAGCTCAGTTCTGTTCTAATCACTTTGATTCCCGTACACTTCATCCCTCCCCTCTCATCCAGTGGAGGAAGACTGGTTAGCTCAACACTGTAACAAGAAGATGCTGATAGGATCTTTGTTCTGAATCTACTTCCTCATACCTGATCATACCCTTTCGTGAGCACAGGCCAAGAGAAGATAGAACATATAACCTCTAGACGCTTTAGGGTGTTTGCAATAGGTAACTATGTCAATCAACGGTTATTGTGGCCAGTTCATGATTGGCTTGCTAAAGTTCTTCAAAGATTACCAGTTGATCTTCGATCAACTTAAACCGTTAGATCGACTAGTTGGCAATCAGGTGACATCTTGCTACGACTTAAAGTCGGCTACCGATGGGTGGCCTTTAGTTTTTTATTGTTCGATAGGTCGTTCGCCTCAAGTATAGTGAATTCTGCGCTTGCCTGGAACATCTTTGATATTCCTTTCGTGAAACGGAAGTTTTAAAAAGATGTTTCGTGGCTGGACAACCTTTAGGATACCACGCCCCCCTGGCCTCTGTTTGCCCTCTCACACCATTTAATAGTTTGGTGGGCGGCAGAACAAAACAAGTCCGACCTGGAGAGCTTTTTTTCATAGGTACGCGGTACTCGGTGATGATATTGTCATTGCCGATGAGGCCGTAGCTCAGTCTTCTTCTTTAGCCTTAACTTAAGTTAAGTAGGTTGGGGGTCTCAATTAGTTATCATTAGAAGGGGAAGACCTCTTTATCCATACTTGCGCGGAGTGATCATTGATCATCTTCGCAAGGGGATGAGACCAAAACTCATTCCAGATGAACTGTTTGTTCAGACTGGAATTCAAGAATTTCTTGAGTGGTCTTCTCTCCGAGTGTGGATGAAGAGCTGGCTAAGGTACTGTCATTGGTACTATACTACCGCCTTGTCTCCAGATGTTGGCATCGAGCAGTTCTTCTCTGTTCCTGAAGTCAATTCTTCATGGAAGATTGTGTTGAAGGATAAAAATTTGCTTCGGTCTTTTATCGAAGATTTATGACATGGTGGCCGTGAAGGGTGTTGATTTTAGGTTACCTAAACTTGAGTCAACCTCACTTTCAATTAATGGAGGTTACTTGCTTGGTTGTTTCTCCGGTGCAGACTCCTTGGTACAAGCTGTGGGTTGTGACCAGCCTGCAGCTAATCGGTTTATTATCATACCTGGAGGGTGTAAACACTTCAATGAGATTCTAGATTGAATAACCATCATATAACTATAGACGCTTCGAGATACACCGCGAAGGATAAGTTAAGAAAGGCCTTTCCAGAATTTTGAGATGCACTTACACTTCAAAAGACAATCCAATCCTTTTCTCGCTTAGATATGAATGAAGGTCTTTGGTTAGATGGAGTGAAATGACGCGAAGTTCCTAAGTAGACTAATTTCAGAATTTAAAAATTCTGAAATTAAGTAAAATACCTGACTTGCCCGTTGGAGACGAACTGCCTTCCTTGCTTGGCTTGCTTGCCTGGCTTGGCACACTCATACTAGAAGTCAAAGAATGAACTCTTTACTGAGCTATTGCATAAAAAAAAAAGAGCTCTTTCGTTTTAAAAAAGAAGTGGAAAAATCCTCTTTTGGAACTCACACATCCGATTCTGGTCTATCTACTTCGTCTATTGATTCACGTGCAATATGCTTCTGGCCTTTCGGTTCGGCGAGCTCTTGCCTCTTAAACGCTCTCTCAGTGGTGGAATAGCGGGACTAGTAAAAAAATCCCGGTAGTAAAATAAAAGAATGGATCTTTACGTATTTTCTTAAGTAAGGGATTGCTAACGTGAATCGGCCTACTCCGAACTTCCGCAACGGGCTGTGGCCTACCCCCTGTTCACCTCTCCTTCTTCCAGGCCGGATGAGCCCTCTGGTCCAGTCAACTCTTGCCGCTCTATCCTGGCATCCCCCATCTCTCCCCGAGATTAAGACGCTTCATCTCGGATGACGGACTGGCTATCCCCCTCTCCTTGACTGAGGCAAGAAGTGACTCTTCCCGACGTTTCACCTTCTCAAGAGAAAAAGGCTTTATTTAGGAGCGCTGTTTTCATCCAACTAGAAATATCTTAAGATAAGACAGCTACTTTTTTTTTACGCCCAAACATATCCCATTTATTTGATCACGTAAAGCGTCGTCCACTTCCAAACTAGTCCCGCGGAGCTGATGACCACGGGCGGAACTTCTTTTTTTCGGTATGCCGCTCCGCGAGCAAGGAGCGCCGCGAGCAGAGCGAGAGAACAACAATCCAACCTAATATCATGAATATCCTTCGCCCGTTATCTCCGAATCTTAATCTTACCATATTCCTAAAATTTATCTATTCGTTCCTAATTTTTTGTACCTTGCTCAGTTTCTTCTGCTTTTTTTGTCTGATACTAGGGTTTACTGACCTTTTTCATGCGCTATCTTTCAAGGTAACTTTCTCTTTAGGAGGTCGAGCCCTCTATGGCTTTCTCATCAAGATGGGCTTACCAGGGGCCGGGGTTCTATCTTTCGCCCTTGCATGTTTTGTGAGGGTGCTCCTATCGGATGGTACAGAAGTGGGGGCGACCACTATGCTTCATATGCAACCGGCCGATTCTGCTCCGAGCTCAGGTTCAGGGGAATGGAAAAAATACTGGAACTATCCCTCCTCCTCCTCTTCAACTCACATGGCTGATGAAGGTCCATCCAGCTCAATCCAGAGCGTACCCCAAGATGAGATATGGAGGGCCATTGAGTCTGAAGTAGGTACATCTGCTGGGGCAAGCCAAGCGCCGATTAGAGATGAGGGGGGCACGTCTGGAAATGGAAATCAAATAGCAGCGAGTCCCGCACACGTAAACCCCTATCCGTATCAGCCAGATGAAGTGAGAGGGGGGGATTCCGTTCTTTCGATCCTGCAGAGACTCCTGGCCCAATACGTCTACCCTTCTGCCGAGATCATAGAAAGAGCGCGAATTGAAGCCGAAGACATTTTCGAGGTCAAAGTAGATCTAATTGCGCGGATGGCGCTTCTTGATCCGCAGGGGGATTGGGAGCTGCGAGGGGCTCGCGCCCTCGATAATCCGAGGACCGCCACTGGGGAAGAGTCCTTGGAGAGGCTCCATACCCTTTTAGAGGATCTTAATCGGCGTGGAGTCGATTCCCAAGCCTTTCGGACGTTGAAAGAGAAAGTCTTCTTAAGAAATCTCGATGAACACTAGGAGACATAGGTAAGGGGGAAACAAGCCAACCCCAGGATTTCCCCTTTCCTTTGCTTCTTTATCCATCCAAGCATATAGTGATTCAAGAATCTCTCCTTTAAGCTCTTCGAATTCTGACTCAAGGCTCTCTCCTTCCTCATAGAGACCAGTCTCCATAGGAGGAATGGTGCATATTCTCTTTCTCCTCTTATGCTTGGGACCCCTTCTATAACCTGGTCCGGATTAGCCACCTCATATGCGCTTACTATGAGGACTTCCTACAACAAAGGCTACTCCCCACCTAACCTGGCTCTGCTACCACTTGTCACGGCCTTAGCACTCTCCAAATAAGGAAAGCGTGCGGCACCTGAACTAAGCCCCTTGTTAGCTCAAGTCAGCCAACCAACCAACTAGCGGGAGGGGGGATACCCCAGGGAAGACGTTAAGTTGCCAGTTCCGATCGAAGGAATAGGGGACAAGGTGCTCGACCAACTAATCAGTATTGGGGAGAACTAATCTAGCTATTAGCTAAAGGTAGATTGCTTGGAAGCTACTCGGCTAACTGGGATCGGAGTGGAATTCAGACTCCCTCTCGGAGTTTAACTGTGAACTGACTTAGCCCTTCACTTCTTTCTTTCCCTCACATTTACCTCACATCAAGGAGAGCATTCTTCAAGACATTTGAGAAGCATCAAGGATTCCTTGTTCTTTGGAAGGGAATCCACTTCTCCTCCTGCCGAAGACTAAAGAGTAAACCTTGCATTCCTTCTCTCAACTTCTTCTCGAAGAAGCTTATACCTTATAAGTAGCCTTCGCCCCTTCTTAGGTGAACTTATCTGTGAATGAATAGTCTGAGCCCTCTCGCTATCACTCGAGCTACTTCGTACCTCAAGTTCGACTCCTTTCCCGAACCAGCAACCCCTAAGCAGCAAGCAAAGGATGTGGAGGGGAGGTATTAGAACTACTAGTCGGTCAGTCCGGCAAGCCAGCTAGGAGATATCAGAAGTCGAACTCCTACTTTCTTTTTAGTCGCCCAAGCAAGCCAACCCCCAAGCCATACAGAGGAATGAGTAAGCGAAGGAGTATTCGTTTACCTCTCCTTATTGGTCGAGCCTCTTTCAGAACGGAGATATGAGTACTTCGACTTCTGTTGCCCCATCCTCAAAGACTCAGAGCCCTTGGAACGGAAAAGGAAGTGGTGAACAAGTAATAGGAAGAGGCGTGGCATGGCCCACCAAGCTGACGTGAACCGGGCCCAGATTGACATGTTAACCACTGAGAAGGTTAGTTACTCCCGTTGCTCATCATGGAATGAATTCACTTCGGCTTACTTTCATCTTACCAAATCCCTCTTTAACATGATGTAGGTAGAGTGGCGCCCATGGGAGGATTCCTTCCATTGGCATAAAGATTGCGTGGTCTCGGCCATAGAGCATTTTTAAGGACGAGCTTGCCTCAGTAAGTCAGAGTCGCTCCCCATCAATCCTGATTTCATGTCATTTCTTTCTATTCGGTTTGGAAGTTACTTTACTAATGCTTTTATTTATATTATAAGAAAAGATTGCCACCATAGCGGGGGTATCACGCTCAATAGAACCATACTTTGCTATGTCAATAGGAGAGAGAAAGAAAGAGGACAGCAAGAGGAGGCCTTGTTATATATTTCGGAAATCGAATCATCATGCACTTTAGGCCCTTCTGAAAGCCATGACGCAGGGTCGCACGAGTAGCGAAAGACTGAGCTCGCTCATGTTTTCATGCTTCACAGCAACCCAGGCTAGGAAGCTTTAAAGCCATATCATATGGATTGGAAAACTCCGATAAAAAAACCAAACCGGGAAGGCTTGAATGGATGGCTTCCAAGGCCAGGGCTCGCTCCTGCACAATTGACCTGCTTCGTACCAGCTAGTATCTGACTTACTTAATGCACTCACAAGCGTTCGCATCGCTGCCCTAGCTTCGTGTTAAGGGCACAACGGAAAGAACGACTTACTCTATTGACGTAATATTCATTCATAGTGGCCAGGCGGGCCGTTCCATTATCAGGCTTAAACCACAGTGTTTGAAGGAAAGAAAACAACTCCTCCCTGTGAGACTAAGGATCTACATCCCAACGACGTTCCCGCGAAGAGAAAATCAAACTCTTTAAAAATGGGAAGAAAACCCAATGGATTGCGGTGGTTTCATAAAGCACTCACCCCTATTTGAGAGGGTGCACCTAAGGAAGGAAGTAGCCCCTACTTATTCTTTTGAAACTGCGCAACTAGCGAAGTCCTCCTTCGCCCTTTTTGAGAAGCTAAGTAAGAAAAGGGATCGCAAAGATCAATTACCAAGCAAGGGAAAGCAAACACTACCAGTGTTGCGAGGAAAACCCCCGGGATTCCATGGGAAATTGAAAACTCTTAGATAGGAACGTTCAGCGATTGAATTACCTTCAGTAAATCTAACCTGCTAAGCTACCTAAATAACCTTTCTAATTAAGAAAGGGCAGTTCCGTCGATTCCCAATCTCGAAACTGAGAGTGCGAAGTCACAAGCTGATGAGCTATATGTGAAGTTCAAAAAGGAAAGATATAGCTATCAAGCTGAAACTGGAACTCGAGCCGAAAATGGTTGGAAAGGTCCCGGCTGCCAACCACGCTTCGCTGTATTGCAAAATCGGGAAGTGAAGTGAGGGAGGGGCTTTCACTCACGGAGTTGCGACTCCTACGGGACTCTATATGGATAGGTTCGTAGAGCCAGCTACCCATTTGACAGCCACTCAGACCATCTAACGACACGGTAGGACAAGCCGAGTGCAGGGAGGTGTGGTTATTTTCATACATTTTTCCTGGAGTTGCTACTTCCTTCATTCTGCGGTAAAGAAGGTTAACATTGAAAAGTAGCGTCAAATGCCTAGGTTTGTAGAAAAAAATGAATTAGAAGATGATTGCCTAGCAGAAGCTGCCCTTAATGCGCGTGATTCTAGCGTATGCTCAGTTCCTACACACTACTCTACTCTCTAGGCTTAACCTGTCTTTTCCTTCCCCTCCATAAAGAATCCGTTAGTCTTGGTTTCGAAGTGAATGAAAGGTTTTTATTAGCAGCACGAGTCCACGAATGAGGCTATGACATAGTCAGTTTCATTATGAAAAGGGTGATAACGCTCTTTCACAAGGGTGCGTGCTGTGCCAAATCCCCTAGTTTTCCTGCCAAGTCATATTCATAAGCAAGTACCATACCAGCAGAAGACACCTTAGTAAGCTGAATCGGCTGTCTTTGAAGTGCTTTAAGGAGGTGAAGTTGTTATTGGGAGTTGGATGTGGGACTTCGAGGAGTTTGGGGGAACTCCCCCAAGCAAATCGAATTGGCTAAAATGAATATCCCCTTCTTCCTAGGACTAAGATTAAGGAATTTTAGACTATTGTATGCACAAGCACCCGCCAACCTGAGTTGAGTAGTGGACTAAGCTTGGGCTTCCACGGGGAAGCGTTTTGGAAACGTTGGAACTCTTCTTTTGTAAAAAAAGAAGCATTTTAGGTGACATTTCTTACATACTACAACAAAGAAGACCACTTCGTGGTAGTAAGGGGTTCTCAAGCGTTTACCAACTGATGGTACGTTTGATCAACTGAAACCTCTAGATCGATTAGTTGGCGAGCAGAAAACATATTGTTTCGACTTGAAGTCCGCCACGGATAGTTGGCCTTTGGTACTCCTGTTCTAGATAATGTGTTATCTGTTCGATCGGCCGTTCGCCTCTAGTGTGGTGAATTCCGCACTAGCTTGGAACATCTTCGAGATCCCCTTTGTAAAGAGGAAGTTCTATCATATTTCTTTTGTGGCTGGACAACCGCTTGGATACTACGCTTCTTGGCCTTTATTTGCATTGTCTCCATCACATGGTTGTGTGGTGGGCTGCAGAGCAGGCTCGGCCTGGTGAGCTTTTGGATAAATACGCAGTACTCGGTGATGATATTGTTATCACCGATCCTGCTGTGGTTGAAGTTGACTCTAGCGCCCTAACCTAACCTAAGTAGGCTGGGAGTGACCAATGTTCCCCTCGATGGAATTGAGCTCTGATGGCATGGGCTTGAGGAAAGATCGCATCTCACTTCCCGTGCGATATCGAATCCTTAAGAAAGCCCCCCTTCCCCTGTATGATTGATTCTTCTATTACTCGGGATTCCAAGTAGCCTATAAAAGAAAGATAGTCGGAGAATCTCCTTCTGCATTCCAAATCATCTCAGAGTCGGATTCAGCCATTTTCCCGGGATGCCATTCCATTCCTTGTGTGCTTTAGGCGAAATTCCTTTTCTGGCATATGCTTCAGTGAGCTCGGTTCAGGAACTTTCCTCCGACGTCTTATTGCAGTGCAGCTCCTTCTGTAACAGTGTATTCATGTGCAACGGATTCTCAAAGACCGGATTCAATAGCTGTTGATGAAATAGTAGTTGTCCTTCAAAGAGCCAAATCCCCTCTTCTCTTGCTATGGGAGAAAGCTCCATCCCAACTGTCTCATCTCAACAAAGAGTGAATTCTTGAGCTGGCTAAGAGCCTATTATAGTATATAGTATAGGATAAACCAAAAGGTCTAATTCCTCTACGAGTTGCTCCCTTTTTCGATCTATCCCTGCTAAAGAAAGACCAGTGACTGCTACTCCTATTCCTTGCCTTACTAATGTGAAATCATTCCCTTCCGTCGCCTTATCTGAGATGATAGTTACCTTTCTAAGAGCAAATTCGAATGGCAAAGCCGAAAACAGCAATTCCATTCCCCTAACTACTGATTCGACGGAATGCCTCAGCCCTTCTTCTTTCAAAGGCAAAGCCCTTATAAAAAAAAAAAAGGCTAAGGTAAAGCGTCGCCTTACTTCTTCCTCTTGTCTTTGTCTTATCCTCTCTCTCTCTTTATACCACAAATCGGACGCTATGAGCTAGCTACTCGACATCG
>JBBNAE010000018.1:0-7500 GCA_039657345.1 Stephania japonica | reverse complement strand
GCCCTGTCTACACCCAGAAAAACTGCAATTGATGGAACCTGAATAAGCATTTTTTAAGTTGACACCAAAACATAACCCACGGTTCGCCCGACGCCCGATAAGATAGGAGGAAGTTTCATCGAGGTGAATTTGCACTGTTTAAGTATGGGGACCCTATGCATTTCTAACAGAAGATAGCATTGATCCGGAACAAGGCTTTTCAAGCCGAAGAAAGAAGGAAGGAAGAACGGATTGAGTCAGGACACGATCGATTAAGACAGAAGGGCTAGGGCTATTGACCCATTGACTCACTTATGGCGCTTGAAATGGCAAATGGAAAGGTAGAACTCTCTTTCAGAGCCATCCTCTTGGAGAGCAGACCTCAGTGTATTTATAAAGAGACCGGTTCTTTCCTCTCTTTGAATGCAGCATTGAGTGGTCCTATTGCTGACGGAAAAGGCAAGTTTTCGAGTTCCAGTGCGTTCTGTACCTCTTTCTTTGAAGGCTGGCTGACTTTACAAGTATCAACAGCAGTTACGGGATGATTAGTCGATTTTTTCAGTTCATGTTATGGGACGGGGTCAAGTTACATAAATGAGAGAGGCTATCCGGCGATCCAGGGCGGAGGTAAAGCGCAAGGTAAGTTATAACACTGTTTCCGGTTTGATGTTTGTGGCGAGGCAAGGGTTTACCGAAAGATTTGATAACCAATCACCATGAAATTTCAGGGGCACCTAAGTCACTCCGTTCTGGCCTAATTGTATTAGCTCTAGGCGCGCGCGTCGTTCGTTTAGGGAGCTACTATATATTTATAACGTTTTTCAGATCCTATCAATTGTTCCTAGTCCTTTAGTCACTTTAGCTTAATGGCGAAGCAAGAGGGGAGATCGTCGAAGTTCTTGTTTCATGTCGCGGCAACATTGAAGCCGTGCTCACAACCAACAACAAAATACCGACGGTTCATCTACTTTAGAAAAAGGGTCAGATTGTCAACTGACGGCGTCAGAGTCAATAGTGAAAGGCGCAAGCGGCAGAAGTTGAATGATTAATGCTATGTTTAGCGGCTTACTGGAACCAATAAACAACTCCGATTTAGCAAGCCAATTCCATGTAGCCGGCCTGAAGAGCCAGAAGCATCAACATGATCCTCATCGCTAATACACTCCTTAGTAACAGGACAAAAATCATCATTCTACAAAGCAGCAAAGGAATTAGACATAGAAACAACTGGCTCTGGAGTCGAAAGGGTCCAAAAACAACAGCCATGGAAGAACCTTCAAGAGTAGGTCAGCTGTAAGACTAGTAACCATAGCATCAACGGGTGGGATAGGAGCAAAACCCGAGGAACTACTAAAACTACCAGCAATTCCCAACCATAGTTGGTAACACATCAATCTCATGGGGCACTCTCATAGTCTGGCAAGAAACTTAGGCTGACTGCAACGGAGCTCGCCTAAGCTAAGGTTTGAAAACGAACTAGCTTGGACCAGCGTCCCTAGACTTTTTATAGCTGACTATGAACTCACACTCGATTAAGTTTTAAACTAATGTATTAATCAAATTGTCACTTTTGGGCTTGCTTACAGAAGTACTCCAATCCTTAGAACTGGCCTGCTTTCTAAGAGTTCAAATGAGAGAAGAAAGTTTTTATCTCCTTTCCGGCGCTAGCCTTTGACCTAGCTTGCCTTTTAGAATAGAAAAGTCTTCCAAGCCGACTAGGCCAGACTCTTAGATCGTTTCTCAAAAAGACTCCTTCTTTCTGCCTTCTCACTGGTTTACATAAGAGAGATTAATGGCAGGTTACTCTATTATCTATTAGTATAAATAGACTCTAAATATTCCTTCTTTTCATATTCTAAAAGACGAAGTATAGTAAAGTGCAATTGGATGTGTTTGCCTTTTCACTGGAACGAAAGAGTTTTACTTTTACCTTCCCCCAATATCTGTTATTGAATCTGAAGGTCCAGAAAGCGTATTCAAAATTGTCATTCTCCGTCTAGGTATATGGGAAAAAAAGTATCTTTATTTAAGGAGAGCAAGGCCCAAGGCCGAATAGAGCATTTTTTTGAACGAACTCACTGGATAGCCAGAATATATCATTACACTGAATTGGCTGTCCTCACATTCGATGGAAGCACCTCTTTCTAGCACTGGCTGGATGGAAGAGCTTAAGACGACTTTCAGGCATAAGCCCTAGAAACTACTATCCGTAGAAACTCTTACTACCTAAGCTGTATCGACAGCAACGGAAACCAGATTGAACCACTGCTGGGAATATGCTATTGGATGAGAGAGAATCTGTTCAGAAGAAAAAAAATTCCAAGGGGGACTAATAACTATGGCCAGAGACGACTACTATCTAGAAATCGTACCCGAAAGAGGGACTGATGTAAAGTAAGGGCTTTTCTAGCTTGCCCGCGAACCCTCTTGGAAAAGATGCCTAAGACTTCTTTTCAATTCAAGGCTTTCCAACTTATTGCTCACAACAGGATAACTTAAAACCTCCACTGCAACTACCATCGTTGGGGGCTTAGCTTACAAAGGAACTGCTGATATATCTTTAGATTTTGCCTGAAACACAGAAGAACTATCTTAGTTTACAAAAAAAGAGGGAAAAGCAACTAGAACGAGTTCGAGAAGGGCTGAGCCTTTTGAAAACTCACCTGCTCGAGAACCGGAACCTCAAACTAGTTATCTCTAACTTATCAGCTGGATTTTCCTTCTTTGATCGAACGGCTACATCACATCTGAAAGATGAGAAGTCGAAAGCGCTAACAGGGAGAAGGGATGGGCATTCAAAATCCATAAGCATTCACTAGAACTACAGCTCCTTTTTCTAGAGCTAGAGCGCCAACAGATATACCAGAAAAGATGTCATCATAAGATATCCTATCACTTCCAGATATGCTATTAGATAGGCCCAGAGAGAGATCTATGCGCTCAGATCTGAGTACAGCAATTGGTTCGGCTGAATGGATAGAGTTTTTTGAGGCTGGTACGACATCGAAAGCTACTCTACCTCTATTAAGAAAACTAGAACTCCTAATGTCTGAAGGAGAACTTCCAATGGTTGGAAAAGACTCTACTCTAATAAGGAACTCACTGGAGCACTCGCTTGAATGTAACGTGTCCTACTTTCTCTTAAAAACTGAAAAAGCAAAAATCCACCCGGTTGTAAGAGATTCAGGGCTTGCCTTGGGAGATAGGCAGGCCTCGCATTGGAAGCAAGTTCTATAATTTGATCGCTGGTATAAACACTGGAAGGCTCTGTCCCTTGCGGCTAGGAAGAATTCATATAGAGGCAGGGAAGAAAGCCGGAGAAACTCCAACTACTGTTTTTTTACTGGTGCTACGGCTGCTGCTGGTATATTCGTTTGTCAGTTCGTCTCGGGCCTTGTCTCGATCAGTTTATTCCCTGGTCATTTCGTAGACACACATCTCATCTCAGGTCTCCCTCCATATAGGGATCGCCCATACATCTTGCTCATCATGCACATGGTGAATCTATGCCGCAAGACTGAAGAACGGCTGTAGCTACAGGTTCTTTTTTAAGGTTCCACAAACAGAAGAAAAGGCCCTTATCTGATACGAACTGGTATAGGCCAGGCCAAACAACAAGAGGAAAAGGTCCATTTCAGTCATAGGACAACCGGACGTGGGCTCGCACGCTTTTAGCCCAGTCGATAAGCTTGAGGAGTGTATAGGAAAGAAAGATAAAGAACAACGCTTTTTCTGGGTTACCGCGCTAAGACTTTGCACTTGGCAAGCTGCTACTGTGATCATCTCTGCTCTTCGCATATCTTTTGTCGCATATCCGCTGTGAACCGGAAGAAGAGTTTTCTTTTCTATTTGAATAAAGAGAGTCTAGCAATTGTTGAATCAATTTAGACTGCGTGCGCTCCTGCTTTAAGAAAGAAGAAGGGGCTTTCCTTCCTACTATACTATAGAAGATTCAGTCTAGAATGCCTAGAAGAATCAGAGAAGAGTAAGCCAGTTATAGCCTAGGTCATCCTCTAGTAGAGTCAGCGTAGATGTAATAACCGATCTGGAATTCCTTTTCCTTATAACTAGAATAGTCAGTTTAGGGAAGAGTTTTCTAGAAGAAGTTTCCAGAAGGGCGAATAAGCTTATGCTTATCTTGAGGGTTAAAGGCGGAAATCCCGTTCTAAAGAGATTAGGCAGAAGAGTAAGCAGAAGATTCACCCCAGAGAATAGCCTAGAGAAGAAGTCCCTGAGTATAATAGTGAAAGGTGGGTGCCACTTGTCTTTCTTTCAATAGTAAGTGGAGATGGCACTAGTCTTTCTATATTGATTGTTTTTACGGTTTCATCTGAGTTCTACAGGAAAATCCCTTGTCAATCTCCACACGGCTGCTTTGAAGCATCTGGTCTTGCTTCGCCATTAGGTTCTCCTGTAGCTTATTGGAGCGGCAAATTCCTAGGCGATTTCCTGCCGCTTAATCGGTTGTCTCAAGATCCGCTGCTGCTGCTGCATCCTTGGCAGCATCCGTCACTCTCACTCACTCAGAATCTTGGACTATTCAATGAGACAGTCTCAAAGAAGGGCTTCCACGGCTAAGACGGTCGCTGATCCGCGGTTACAACCGATTCTCCGATCGCCATATCAGCTTCTCATCCTCTCTTCTTATCAGCTGTTACAGCGGATCAGCGACATCTATCTTCTTTACCACGTCTCCCGAACCCAATCGAGATGAAAGCTTATATATAACCCGGGAAGGGAGAGTGAACAAAGAAGAACACTTTTTCTTGCGACTGGTGACAATGCCTTCCATGTCAAGCATGGTAGAAGGAAATAAGCGCAGCTAGTCTTGTCGGAATAGGAGTAGGACTAGAAAGAGGCCTTTGTTGCCGGTGTGATCTATCTCTTTGCACGAATCCCAATGGAAGCGAGGGCACAAGGATAGAAGGGAGGATAGTTCATTCATCACAAGGACATTCGCTAAGTAGCTAGTTGAAGTAAAATACCCGGTATTCGTAGACATGACAGCATGCCTCTTTCTTCTTCAATCTTTGAGAATCGAGCCTCTTTTTCAGAACCTGATCTAAGGCACTCTCGCAGTTAGAAGTCTTTTTCAGAAGCAGTAGACTGAGAGATAAGGAGAGCTTTGTTTGGCAGAATTGATCGAACTTCTTTGCTCTCAGGGTGCTTCCTTGAGCTAAACCATCCGGGATGCTAGTTTTTCTGAGGATGATTCTTTCGCGTAAGTCAGGGGAGTGTTGAACCAGAGTAGAGATGACCTTTTCAGCATCGCTGTGAGAGCATCCGAGTGATGAATCAAGAAAGCACAGTGTGAAAACGACCCACCCTAACCGTATCGGAAGAGTCCGACCTGGTCGAACAGGAGCCATTTATTCTACTGTTTCGCCCATATTCACTAATTCAAATACCGGGTTATGTTATGATGACAACGCAATAATCTTCCTCGTTGGTCAAGCCACATGCGAACCTTAATCCTCAATGGCTAAAAGCGTAGCGTGCTCACCCTATGGACCTTTCTCAACTATATTCCCCCTCCTCACTGGCGGGGCAACAGAAAGATAAGCAAGAGAGTACCCCAGTAACGTAAATAGAGGGCATAGCACTAAGCTTTCTCTACGGGGTTCTATAAACCACTGATACTTAGGGTTTATCACTAGCTTCCCACAGCAGATAGACTTTTTACTTAGGATTGCTATTTGAGGGCCAAGGGTATAATCCAACTCTTCTTAATAGCTTTTTCCCTTGCTTTCTGCCTATCCCCCCTTAGTTCTAAGGAATTTTTATAAGTTAGCTTTCTAACTATCTTGCTTTTGCTTGCTCACTGCTTTACGAAAGCGCTTATCTTAAGACTGCCTTCAAGGCCTTACCACTAGAGGGGGAAGGGATTCAAGAAGGAAAGAATCAAGGGGTCAAGGTTCAAAGCTCAGTTTGCTGTTAACAACTATAGTATCGGGAAACCTCCAAGGCAAAGGAGAATATCCCTCTAGTAACCTCCTTACTGCGGTTGCTCGCGAAATACCTATATCATCTGCTTAATATAATAAAAGTAAGCTCGGCCCACCCTCGAAGGGCCTGCCAAACACGAAATTTTTCCACACGACCACAATTATACGCAGACGACGAAATCCAATTGTGTAATCTTAAGCGGGAGGATGACACATGGTGTAATGACAAAGATGAGCTTAAAAGGTTGGTTAATTGTTGAGTTATTCAAATCTTTATATACAGCTGATGATTCGGGCGTGGATCCGAGACAAGTGTTCACCTGTCCAGTCCAGGGGCAAGACTTACAGATCAACAGCTCCTAGCTTTGTCCAGTTCGGCCTATTCTTGTCCTGTAACCTTTCTGAGTTGAAGTAGGGACGTATGGCCAAAGGGGAAATTACTGCTATTTGGCAACTACGCTTCTTCAAGTCTCATCTAGGGCTCTTCAAGGAGCACCACCTGCTTATGGTTATCTCAAAAAAAGCATTTCTCCCTAAGTGGGCTCTACTTATACACCTTTTTAAAGGGCCTGTTTTTTCCACAATCTATTTGAAATCCTGTCTTGTGTACCGGTGTACCGTCTTGTTAAGATAATGAGACCTTTCTACGCGCCTCACCTCCTCCCACAAAGGGGCTTTCCAAATGGCCTTCTTCTCGTTGGGTCATATCATGCAATTCCCCCTCTCTAGAGATTTTTGAGTAAGACATGCGAATTGAGAGAACTTATGTTCTCCCTGGCGATTAGTGAAATGGGGTTATCACTGTAATAAGAATCCCAAGGAGCGTTTGGTGTAATTTCAAAATAGAAAGAAATCGAATTGATTGATTGATGCTTGCTTCTTCCTGCTGCTTGCTCACTGCACGGGGTCAGAAGGAAGGTAGGGAGGCATCCCCTGGCCTTACCGGAGGAAAGAAATGCTGCTTGCTTTTTTTGGGGGATCTTTCTGCCAGGATACAAGACGGTTGGCAATGACTCCAGCGATTCCTTCCCTCAGTCGCTGCTGTCACGGATTCATCTCGTTGAGGCAGACCCTTTCATTCATCATCTCGCACCTTCCCCCTACCGGACCAGTTCCCGTACTCTCGGGCCTTCAAACTAGATTTCGGATCTATTTCTTTCTTGTTAGCTTAACTGGCAAAATTTTTGATTTCTGCACATAGCAGTTCTGGTCCGATCAGTCGGATTCTTATGTATTATGGGAAATTGGCCTTCGGTTTAGGGGCCAGATTCTGAGCTAATCACTAATGTCGAAACTCTGGCTGGGACTTCTTTCAATTTACCGAGTTGAATAAGGGAAAATGGCTTGATCTTCTCAGTGCGGGATATAGCTTTTTTTTTTTGCCTGTTACCAATATGCTTGCTTATTAAACAGCATTCTAGCAAGTTCACCTATTGTGAATAACGTAGGTCTCTACCGGCTATTACCACATTGGGGGTCTCCACATTGGCCTCTTCTATTGAATCAAAAGGGGAATCTTTATTATACTTAGTGAATTCCTTATGCCCTGGGTCTTGGAATCTAATACAAAGAATTG
>JBBNAE010000017.1:125000-136910 GCA_039657345.1 Stephania japonica | reverse complement strand
ATGTATTCCGTCTTTTCTTGAGAATCGGGCTAAGGTCCGCTCGAGGGCCTGCTCTTTGATCCTCTTTCACTCCTCAGTCCTTGCATATAAGAAATTCTTCTTATCCGTGCTTTCAGTGGAAGTCTCACCGGAGAAGTATGACTAAGATAGTTTATCCCAGCAGGAAGCATTAGCACCTCAGCTCAGTACGCATAGAAGTACAGTCTACCTCTCTTTAGCTCTACTGACTTTCTTATACCTATACTGGAACCCGAGCCTACTAGGAAAGGAAGCCTTTCGCTCACACCAGATCATCTTGATGCAATCCTCTGATCTTCACTTCCTATGCCACTGAAAGAACCTTCTCACTCTGTGTCCTGGGACTTCATAGAAGAAGGTCCTGAAATATACTAAACTACGCTGGATTGACTCTGTAAGCTGGAACTACACCACCAAAGCAGGAGCGCTAGAAGAGGTCTTTGCTTTCCCGTGAAAGATTTCGATCAGCGGATGAAAGGCGAGAAAAAGGATAAGTTCTTTCCAAAAAATGGAACCTATGTGGCTGATAAAAGAGAAGGAACTCTTGGATGTTTCAAAAATCTGTCTTAGAATTCCCCTTCGTCCCAAGACTAAACTAAGATCCTTGATGAAGAATCAAGTCTGGCAGAGATAAGGCTTCAGAAAGAAAGAGCCTCTTTCGTCCTCTGTTCTATTGCCTACGGGGGGCCGCCTGCATCCACAAGTCCTGTAAACACCGGCAACAGAAGGCGGCCATGAAAGCTCGAGGCTGAAGCACGGATCAGCGATTACCTACTGCCTCTGCCCCCTATTCCACGGCAAGTTCCTGCTTTCTATTGATGAATCTCATAATTCTCCGTTGATACGACATGCTATTATTCATTTTATTTACCTTTAAAGATCAGTCCCTGGTCTTACGAGCTAAATTGATGGTATGGACGAATACCTCGCTTCATCTAAATGTTAAAAGACCCTATCCCCCTACAATCCCGGGGGAAGGCTTTTTCCTTCTCTCTCCAGTTTACGCGATATCATGAATGGAGCTCAAAGTAGTAATTCTCTGACCTTCTCTACTTGATTACTCGCTAGTTCGTTTGTTATGTTGCTTTCAATCTGGCCCAGGCTTTTCTCTCTTCTCCCCTCGGATTCACAGACCATTCAGCTTTCATTGACTGGGAATGGGCTGTGCTAGAACAAATCACGAGAAAAAATCTACTCTAATAGAACATACGTATTTCCACAGCCACGGGCGAGCTTTCTATTTTCTTATAATTAGATCTTCTATTGGCTCATTTTACTACTCGTTTGATGAATTTATTAGGGTTAGCTGCTACAAGTAGTATATCTCGATATCCTTTTCGTAGCAGAAAGATTCCCAATCTTCCTATGTGTGTGGAAGCAGAAAAGCGAAGATCGCCTAACAAGCTATCAGCTAACACAAACAGTACCTCCTGCGGATCTCTCGTCTGCGGTGATAGACTTTTACTAGCAGTGACCGTGGTCAGTGTTTGTGTACGTGCTTGTTGCTATTCTCCTCTTTCTTTTGCCAATAGGATAGCTTCTCAGGTGACTAAAGCCTAGCTCGAATGGGCGGTTCTTTTCGATCCACGCTTTCGCCATCTCAAAGAAACCATGTCCGAGAGGAAACGCAGTTTGATTTCTTTTAGAACGGAGTCGCTCTCACCGTAAGGAGATAGGTACTTATAACAACGAAAATTTGGTATAGGCTTGAGTGGCACTTGGAGTGACTGAGGTTGTGAGTAGGAGCAGGAGTCCCAGGGATGGAAATAGCCGGTGAGATAAGCAATCCTCATTCAGTCCTTCGCTCTCCTGGGAATTCTGTTACATCTCGCTCACCTCTCCAAACGAGCCATTTCCAGTACTTCTTTCTGGCCTTGGGATTTTAGCGCTTCTACCGGGAGGTTAAAGTTCTTTATTTCTTCTGCCTTGGATCGAATGGGAGAAAATGTGTTCAGGTCTTCTCGCTATGAGGATTCTGTACATCCAATCTAGCCTCAGTGCCGGTGAGGGGGAGTCTCGATCAGGCTGACCGGAGAAAGGCTGCTTACTTTTTACCGCGGCACTCTTAGCGTCCCTTCCTCATTAGCTCTCTTTTATATGCACGCGCGAGCCGTTTCCAGAGTAAGGAGTTTCCGGCCGGCTTAGACCGCTTGACTGTCTTGCTAACCATTTCGCCTTGAGGGTTGCATGCTAATCTCTAGGATTGCATAAGAGATGTCGCCTTAAGTTAAGGCTTCTTTAAATTAAAAAAATGGAAATACAGCTTTCCTACCTCCCGAAGGCTGATGAAAACTAGATCTCAGGGCAAAACTTTATATAGGCGCAGTATAGCAGAGGTGAGATACTTCTTTTAGCTTAAAGATGGGCCTTCTCGAGCCTTTTTTACGAGTAAAGGGAAAGTCAGGATCAATAAGAAAAAGAATAGGCATCGAATGCCTGTTGAGGAAAGAAGTGGGGACAAAATTAGAAATCGTTATGATCTTTATTCCTGTTTAGAAACAAGAAATCCCTAATTTTTGCACTAAACATCATTACAGCTCACTTAGTTCTATTTCTGATCAATAGTAAGAGGAGGAAAAAAAGCTTATGATGAGCATCTATTTGAGTCGATCATTTCCAAGATCTAATTCCAGTTTTTTTTTATGTAGTGGAAACGCCTTACAATCTGAAGTTTTACGCTTAAGAGAAGAAATGTTCTTGGTATATACAGGACTTGGGACCCCCAGAATTTGTATGCAAGATGAGCTTACAGGAGTGCCAATCAACCGAGCCACCAGGTTTGAGAATAAGGTGGGATCCCTGGATCTAGTGGCCGGTGAATCACTGATCAAAGAGCGGATTTTGGAGAGATTCTTCATCGATCTAGTGGCCGGTGAATCACTGATCAAAGAGCGAGCAGCCGCCAGGTTTAATGATTTGGTGGGATCCCTGGATCTAGTGGCCGGTGAACCGCTTCTTCTTCTTCCACGAAGATTCAGACAAAACCGAGCTTGGATGGAACTGAACAAGATTTGGCGAACGAATACAAAGGTCAAAGGCTTTATTATTAAAAAAAAAAAAAGAGGTTATTCAGTAGCCATCGCAGGTTTCTTTGCTTTTCTTCCATTCCGTCATCGTCGGAAAAAAGGGATATCGAATTATCGATTCACCATTAATAGCATTAACCCCAAAAAGATTAATATTGTGGTGTTCTAACAGCGGCAGATCAAACAAGAACTTAATGAGCGTGACGAGAAAAAAAAAGCTTTGAATTTTTTAATTCCGAAGCCTAGCGTCTCTTGATAACACTCTATCACCTTAATCCATTCTTTTGTTTTGTTGAGGGTCAGGCACTTTTTCCCCTCGGGTAGAGGCAGACTTCCTAGTTTCCTTGTCTCAGTGCTTTCTTCCACTCCCAGGTCTCCCATCGGATGGAAAGATTTTGAGCAGCTCTGACTGGAACAAATGAGCCAATGCCTGCTGGCGATCTATCGAATAGAAGGTAGCCTTCAACCGGAATCCTTCGGAAACCTCTTCTCAATATCGTTACTCCGGCTAGCCAGCAACCAAGTATTCATCTCCTCTCGTTCGAAGCCCCTGACGGTACGGAATTAGACTTCATCCGGAACTACTCCTTCCAATGGCTTGCCTCGAGACCCCAACTGATGGAAGGGAGTAAGAGCCGGCAAAGAAACTATTTGATCCAAGGACCGGAACAAGGAACTCAGAAGCATCTATTTCTCCCCTAGCAGAGGACAGCAAATCCACATCCCTCTCAAAGCAGCTGGTAGCAGTGACCCAATATCTGCGAACTCCTGTCTGCAGAACCATCTGTACCACCAGGTGCTACTCCTCTTCGCCATATCTATTTCCATCTCCGAATCGATCCGTTCCCGATCCTAGCCATCTAATCTAGTGGCTGCCCATACGAGCAAGGAAAGAGGGAAGGCGTCGTCCTGCTCCGACCCGTCCTAAAATATGCTTTCTTCCCCTGGTCCGGGAGGCTACAAAGCATCTCGTTCAGCCGATGCTGACCCAACAACTACTCTGCCCCATCCAGTCGAGATTCCGATGCCGGGCCCAATAACGAGCGGAACGGGGCCAACTATACATTCGTTCCAGTGGCATCCCATGCCCTCGACTCGAGCCAAGAAGGGCAGGAAATGGAGCCGTGAAGGCATCTCTTGAAAGGAAGACTGGACCTCGCTCATAGCAATCATCTCCCATCGCTTCTCCGATTCCCAGGCGTTCTTTGAGATCAAAGAAGGAAGGCCAGGTCGGTCGATGTTATTTCCGTAAGATAAGATAAATGGTGATTCCCCCTGCCCGGTGCTAGGCGATCAAAAGCTCCATTCGAGAGACCAGTCAGCTCCCAATCTTCTCGATCTGTGTCTTCAAAACCGGGATTCCTCTTCCTCCCCTGAGCCCTGCTGATCCCAATGAATCGAATCCAAGGTGCTAGGGTAGTGGTACTGAAGATTCAGCGAGTAAGGCATCTCCTGGCCCAACTGATCTTGTTTCTCCTATTTATTTTCCCCCTCTCCATCTCTTGATTCGACTGGCTCGGGACAACCGACTAAACATCCAAGTCTCCATCTCACTTCCCCCAACGGCGAGTACCGGGACTCCATTCGATGTTATTCCGTAAGAGGGAAGGCGATAAGACGGTGAATCGAAGTGATCTCCAGCTCTTTCGCTTGTCCCATCCCAGGGGATCCAACTAATGGATTTGCAGTAAGCCAATGAAGTGATTCGTTCAACCTCTACTGGCCGCGGCAGATAACGAGCTAACTCCGCCTCTCTTTCTCCTAAGAAAATCCGCTATCGATCGAACGAAATCGGCACCCAATCCCGATAGGCTCGAAGGGGCGAATCAAAGTTCCTATTCCTCTTACTAGAGCAGCGGAGAAAGGAATCAAGTAGTGGTGGCCCCTAGCGATCTCTAAACCCACGAATGGAAGCTCAAGAGGTGGGTTTGGAACCCCCTTTACGTGATAGGCGCGGGTACGATCTCTAATGGGGAAGCTCCAACGCCGTGTATAAAAAGAGGAAAGGGTGCTTCAAAAATCATCCATTTCAACCATTAACGGAACCAAGTAGCTGCCTAGACCCACCGAATGGGTCCACTCCGAGTCGAGTCTCAGTTCATTCCTCCTTTCCAGTGGGAGAAGCATCCGAACAAGCAGTGGGTGCAGAGGCGAACTATCCATCATTTGGATTCGATCCATCAGTGACAAGAGAAGGTTTGGAACCCTCCTACTTTTACTACCTCAGTTCTCTTCCCATGCCAGGCGGGATATCCAATCCTGGGTTCTCGGCCATGGTGAGTAGACAGGATTCATAGCTCTCTATTACCCACGTATACACATGTGAGTGAGAGGTCCACTTCTTTTTCCCTTGGCCTGGACTAACTGAGAGCAGGAAGTTGATTGACAGACCGAAGACAGGCCCTTTGGACCGATTGGCTCGCTTGATTGATTGAAAAGAACCACTGGCTTACCGATCGCATTCGACTGGACTGAGAATATATTTTATTATATAAAGAAAAAGGACTTGCTTGCTACTATCATCGTATTAGAAGTCCCACTCACCATAAAAAAAGGAGGAGGAGCTATGATCGTAAATGAAAAATGCTTTAATTTTTCGCGTGGTTATTTCGTAGGCCGACGAACAGGCAAATTGAGCCTGTCGATACTGCCCTCCAGAATTATTTCGATGGGTTAGAAAGGCTCAACCCGGATCCAGGCGATAGCCATGAGCTCTTGCTTAACAAGGCTTCTCGCTTGATCGAGCATTACTTATAGTTTTTTTACTTATCCCTTCCGGAATCACACACCAGTTTGGACGTAGCTCGCCACCTGGAGAGCTTAAATACGGCAACTCCAGCGGGCCCGGGTGCTGACCCCGCGCTCAATCTTCTTTTGAATTAAAAAATCCTGCCAGTGAGCTTTACATAGAAGCAACCAGACTCCTGCTGTCATGGTTCTAAGGCTCTCTGGCTGGTTGGATGGTTGCACGTGTTTATGTCTTTTTTCGGTATGCCGCTCCGCAAGCAGAGCGAATGAACATCAATAAAAATGAAAATTCATCTCCTTCGACCCTTATCTCCTCATCTTCCTATTTATAAGCCACAGCTCACTTCGACGTTTCCAATTTCCCATAGAATCTCCGGGGCTTTCCTAGCCACTATAGTTTTGTTTAGTTTTATTCTTTGTCTGCAAATGGGTTTGATTTGCTTCACCTATGAGAATGTATACCCATTCTTGTTCTTGTTTTTATCCTCAAAGCTCATCCTAATATCAGTCGAGATTACTGCCTTAGCCCTGTCCTATCATCTGTATAATGGAGTTCTTCATTTATTGACGGATTTTTCGGTATTTTTGTATTGTTCTTTGATTAGATTAGCCAGAAAAAGATTGAAATGACTGTTCCCAATTTGACCTATACCTAGAATTTGTTTTTTTCTTATGAAATGTTTATTAGCGTTGATAGCTCTCTTCTTTCAAGCTTATGCCGTATAAGCTGACATCAGGTGGCGTTTTATCTGCATCTTCCTTGGCTGCTGCGCGGCACTCAAGCGATTTCCTAAAGGCCTAGTAGGCCTCGGGGAGTGGTTCTATCGAATACCCAGACACTCGCTACGATACTTAAAGTCCTTGGCTTAAATGCCCAACAATTCTCTGTTGACATGGGCGAGAGAGTGACTACAAGCCTGCTCAGACTTTAACGAGGTGAGAATGAGCCCATCGCCAAAACCATTGGGAGATGATGAACTTGGGCAGGTTGCTGTATCCCAACTCAAAAACCCGCAGGATATTTCTATCCCACACGATCCACTATCTTTCCACTCGGAAACCCACTTTTGCATTAGATCCTGAGCCAGGGTGGAAGCACCACCATATATATGAGAAGCCCGAGCACCAGCATCTGTAGTTTGTTTGCATGGTTGTGTTTCAGACTCCCCGAAGGGCTGTTTCGCCACCAAGAAGTAGTTGGACCCGTATAACCACTATCCCTATATTGGATGTGGGGACGGAGCAAGCAGTTACTATTAACCCGGAACCGGCGCGATTTCTATCCAGTGTTTGTGCCAGCTCCGCCAGTTCAAGATTGAGTTTTGGATTTCGTAAGTACCCTAGAGTCTGTGCCCCTCCATGGTGTACCTGTGTGGGTCGAACCATCGTATATCCTCTCTCTAAACCATTGGGGGCGATATGCAACGCATCCGGATCCAGATTCCGATCCATATGCAGGGACGGAGGAAGCATCCGAAGCACCCCGGCTCTACCACACTCGGACGAAATCGTATAGAATTCTATGGGGGCAAAGCGCACGGAGCAAACAAAGAAGGCTCATGAAACTTGAATTCTCGCACACCATAGAATTGGATTATTATTACTCCATCTGATGAGAGGTAGCAGCATCTCGGCCAATTCCAGGGTTCACGGCATTCCTACCTTTGGGTGGGTTACTGCCGTAGTTGGAGCGAGTCACAGTGGAGATTCCATTTGAACGTTGAACGAGCATTCCTACCAATTCCATTTTGAGGGGTAGCAGTAGATCCTGTCGATTCACTCGGTCCAGGAGCTGTTCCGGGTCCAGTACCGACATCAGTAGCACTCCCATGAGTTGACTAAGCGGATGTTGCACCAGTAGACCAGATCGGGATCAAAATCCATACCCACTTCTTCCGGATCCAACGACAGCATCTAAGGCAGGCATGGGGAGCATCAACTAGCCGTTGATCCTGTTGTTGAACCAGTTGGTGATCGGGACCTCTAACTTCTTTCTATTTATTTTTATATTGTTATAGCTCTGTAGGCAGTTTACCTAGTTGACCGAGCTTTCAAGGACTATATAGGGATGCCTCGTTTCTTCCTCTCCTGATTCTGACCCCCAGCATCCGTAGATCCCGTCGATTCTTACCCTCTCCAGGTTATTCAGTTTAGTAAGCCATGGATGTTGCAGTTGATCTAGCCGTTGATTCAGTATATGATTAAGTCGCTGATATATACGATGCAGCGATATATCGGACTGGAACCGAGCGAAGGGAAGCCTGACGGAACGGAACTAAAAAGAAGGACTTTCAGCCTTTCTTTCGCCCCAGTAGTGAGCGCTGCTAGATCTGAATCAACTGAGGGACTTTGATATGCTCCTGCTCCCGGCGGATATGCTGGGCGAGATGGTGACAAAGGGAAAACTCGAGCCCCCTATCAACGTAAAGGCAACCACCTGTGCAGGTTTGTTTTATGGATATGATGGATCTCCCACCTCGGCCGGAACTTGCCTCTGCAACTTGCATCTCTGCTACTTTCGGGTATGAACCCCCCGGATCTAGGCGAGGTGATGGCGGGGAACTCCAACGGGTTTTGGCTTTCTACCTCGCCCGGACAATCACGCGACGAAGCCATCTTAACGCGCGCTGCCCGACACACACTTTGAATAGCGATTTACTTGCATTGCAGGCGCTTACTTATCACAGATTGATTCTAAAGAGTCTTTTCCGGCACACTCGTGGAGTTCGCTCGAAGTCGTCGCGAGCTCCACGTTTGAAGCTTCAACACAGTCACTCCTTAGTAGCTCGTTGCTACAGCTTCTCCCGCTTACTTTAAAGCTCGCCCTACTTCAGTTCAAGTTCAGTAAAGGCTAGCGAAGCTCTACGAGAGAGCAGTGTGCTCATTTCCATTATAGAGCCAATCACACTGCTCTCTCTCTTCCGGCCGGTATGTAGGTTTGGAAGATGAGAATGCAGTTGCTTCTCAAAGAACAGGATCTTTTTTTTTTCATTATTGAGAAAAGATAAGCCCGCAGATCTGGCGCTAATGGCTTCTTCAATCAAGTGATGTTGTTGTAGCCGAACAACAAAAGAAAGCATATGAGCAGCATCTAGAGTTTTGGACAGTAAAAAAAAAGTTATTCGAAGCTGCTAATGGTGGTCAAGGATAAGGTGCTAGTTTCCTTGGGAGACATAGAGTCTGCATGAGAAAGATGGGAGACTCTACAGAGAATGTATGACTCAGTTACAATGGTGAACATTCAGTGTCTTCGGCAACGGTTCTTTCCAAGCAAGATGCAAGAAGGGACGAGCGTGTCTCAGCACTTAGACAAGATGGGGAAGATGGTCAAAGAATGGGTAGCAGTGAAAGTGAAAATGACTGATCGTGATCAGTGACCGGGAAGTCTGCTTCAGTCGTTTGAGTCTTTGACAACCACTCTCTCCCGTGAAACTCCTCCTTTAACTATGATGGATCTGACCATTTTTTTTAGGCAGAAGCTGAAAAGAGATTTGAACAGCAGTCAGAAAAGACTAATGCTGCGCAAAATAATATGTTTCAAAACAAAAGAAGAATAAGCACAAAGTGAGTGCAGAAGGACCTGAAAAACAAAGAGTGTTGGTCCGAAAGGTCACTTGAGTTTTGAGTGCCCATAAAAGAAGGGCAAAGGGAAAACCCATGATGATCAGGAAAAGGTAGTGTTGGTCACTACTATGGCCCTGTTTGCCAACATTTCAGATAGTTGGTGGATCGGGTCCTCGCATCAGATTTTCTTCCGAAAGGCAGAATTTGGTGCAGATATGATTGAAGAACTAAGTTCTTCATATATGGGCAATGGCACTTCGACTGTAATCAGAGGCCGAGGGAATGTGTAATTGCTGTTGGAAAACGGAAAGAAGAGGTATCCAATGTTGATTTTCTTTTTGTACCTGAAAAGAACCTACTCTCGATGAGAAGAGTACGCGCGCTAGCGCGCTACAACTAGCAGAGCAGCCTGCGGAAAAGGCTAGCGCGCAACGGCTTTCTCTGATGGGCTCGTTTCGCTTTTCTTGCTCCGCTCGCTGCTGCTAGCTTCATGCCCACGCTGCTCACGCTTAACCAAATAACTAAAAACAAGGATTTGCTGATTCAAAGCAAGCTCCCTACGATCGCACCCTAGGAGAGTGCAAATGGCAAGTGGAATGGTCTGGTTCCACTTAGCAGCCCAAATCCGCGTACCCCCTTTCACACGCAAGTAAGCAACACGCACAAGCAAGCTACTAAGCTTCGAAACAACCAAACCAATAGGCTTACTTCGAAGTAGGAGCTTTAACTCCAGTATTAGAATGAGTCTTATTAGTAATTCCCTGGTTTCAGGGGGGATAAAGGATTCCTCTCGTAAACAGTCAAAGTTGTTTGTTCAATTCCAGTCGCCAATCCCGTATCAAATTAGGTCTCAAATCGAGGCTGCTGCTTCAGATGATGTGACTTTTCAGTTCGTACTTTATTTCTAGCGATTTCCAGTACTATTTCACTAATAGATGGCCCTATGTCAGTAATAGCCAGTAAGGCAATTTTGTGAAATACACTTGTGGAATCGGCATGAGTTAAGCATTTTTTAAATTACCTTTTTGTTTTTTTCTGTATTAGTCGAAGCTTTTTTTTCCAGAATCAATCATTGTGGGGTTGGGGATAAAGGTCAGAACCATTTCTGGATTCCGTTGAACCTTCACTTCAGTGCCTTTGGCATTTAGTCATTCCTTTCATTGATCGGATAGGAGTTTTCGCTTCTTCTCTTCCTTTTGTTATTAGCTTCCGCTTCCTCTCCTTCATGACTTCCACTTTCTTCGATTGGATGTCTTAGTGCCTGGATGTAGGATCAACTCTTATTCCTGCTAGAAGGATGGCTTTCCGATAATACAGAGCATACATAGTTCTGTCGTCCGGGTAACAGCTTAACAGGTCTGCCCGGGCGTTGCTGTCAAGAGAATGAGTTTTCCAATAGATAGACTATAAATGGTATGCTGGAGAGAAGAATAGGAATACGAGTTGTTCCCGAGTTAAAGTAACTGCGATGGCTCTTTCCTGCCTTTCATCGATAGGTAGCTTCAACGCTATACCCCTCTATTACAGATGTTGATGTTGTGTCACTTCCCCGCAAGACTTCCAATGTGTTGATTCTCGTAAAATGTGTCGATTCTCGGAGATGCATGCCGATGTGTTGATTCGAGGTTTACATCCTGGTATGTCATCTTGCTTAGTTAGGTTGGTCGAGAGGGGGCATTGCCCATTGCCAAGGTATCAACCGGGGCTGATTGATCCAGCAATTGCAGGTGAGACTGAGCATCTTGTTGGGATGGTTTTCCCGTATGAGTGTGAATTTGACTTTGATTCCTGCGTCTCTCGGTTCCTTCTCTGATTCGAGGGGGCTGGTACATAGAACCGGGGAGAGGCTAAAGGTAATTTAAGAGCTTCAAACATGAAGGGATGAATTGTTTCTAACTTTTTCGTTGGTTCTCATGGACGTGAAGATATAGCTTGTGTGCTGTTAAAAAAGTTGCTGGTCTCCGCCCCTTATATTAGCTATTAGTAGGGCTGCGTATCCGTAGTTTGAATCCACTTCTCAGCGGTCGAAGGTACAGTCTTCATCTCCTTGAATCGAATGCGATAATCTTCGAGAATCGCTTATGGCAAAGGACGATGCCCACGCTTCAGGTCGATCAGAAAGACAAAAAGGTGGAGCTCTAGTGCCATTTTCCGGATTTCGAGTAATTTAAGGGCATGTAGCCTCTGATAGCACGATGGGACTCATCTGGTATTTAGCAATTCCGCCTGCCCAATCTAGCAACTTAGGTAGACAACCGAGGCAACAAAGACTCTGATTTTCCTTTTGAAGAAATAAGACTAAAATGGTTGTTTAAAAAGAGAGGATGACCTTGCTGCGTTCCCACTCCCGGCTTTCACTGAAAATATCCTCTCAATAGATAGATTCAGGTGCATGTGAAATCAATAGATGAATTCTCATCCCCTGCGGCTCAGATAGCACCCTAAGATTTGCTGTTTTCTCAGTTGTGGGATGAAATTCCATATGATTAGTGGACCGCGATAGCCTCACGCTCCTCTTATTGATGGACGAATAGGAATTTGCCCTTTCTTCCTT
>JBBNAE010000017.1:95000-120000 GCA_039657345.1 Stephania japonica | reverse complement strand
AGTGGGTACCGCCGCCAGTAGAAGTGGCGGCCTGCGGATTGGATGAATATCCCAACAATTCCACCTGGCGGATTTCCGGGGATGGAATTCCCACTTTTTCTGCTTCTGCGGCAGACGCCGAAGAGGATGCTTCAGCTTTGGTTCCAAACCATTCAGAAAAGTCTGAGCTGCCCCCGCTGGATATTGAGGGTACGGGTGATGATGCGCTAAGAGGCCGCTGCGCAAACTCCCTATTTCCCTAGAACGGTTCTCGCTCTCCTATAACTCTAACCAAGAAGGTTTTCACTTCTCACTCAGAACGGAAGTGCTCGGGTTCAACCCCCGAGTTGGCAACAGTCGAAGGCAAAGTCCCTGATATAGCTCTGTGAACTAGCCTTGGCTAGTCTTTCTTTCTATCATATGGTATGAATGTGGAAGAACTAGGCTGGAAAAGAATACCTCTAATGCTAATGCATTCATTCAACAATCTTTTGATAGCCTCTTACCTGTCCTAGGTGTGGACGAAGACCGAGACTTCTCTAAGATCCGATTCGATGGTAGTTGTTAACTTGCTCTTCTATTGTTCTTAGACGGATCTCTCACTCTTGATGAACTTTCAGACTGAAGCTGACTGACTACTATGAATTATGTTAAGTAGACTGATCTTATCATAATGATAGATACAAACCATGTTGTGAAATGGATTCAGTAAGTGCAATAGAGATGATGATTGTCGCTGTCATTAGCGCAAGATTTTTCATCTTTCCAGTATGTTGTATATTTAGTGGATCAAAGGGCTTTGGAAACATTTCCCTTGCAGTTTGATTGAGTGGCTCCCCACAATCACATGGGCTAGGAAATTTATGAATGGTACAGATTTGTTCTATATAAGTTTGGTTTATCCAATTTCTATATACATTCTGTCCAAAAGTCCTGAAGACTCTAGGGTTATTTAAGATTGGTTCGCTTGCTACGTACATCCACATTGAAAATCCAAAGAAAATCAGCAGAAAGATAACAAAGCGAATATCTCTGAAAGGTGTTCGTGGTCTGTTGGTTTTTCTGTTCTCGTGGGGGAAGGTGCATCTACAAGTTGAGAGTGTGCTCGGGCTAGTGGGCTAACCGGAACTACTAGTAACGGGATTTGCCTGCAATACGAGTAAGGGGAATGGAACTCTTGTTTGAGAACTTTAGCTACGGACTTAGGTTAGCTAGCTCAGCTTCTCCTATGACTATTTGGATTAAGGAACTAGGGTAATGCGAAGACAAAGAAGGCCTAATAATGGTGAGTTGAATCAGGCGCGGCAACCGTTCCAAGAAAGCGCCTTCTAGTATGATTATGGGGAGAAAAAAACAGTAAGAAAGTCTGGCTAATCTCTTTTCGAAAGAGCAGACTAGGAACTAGTATATCTCTTCTTATCTGAAAACTCTTAATATGAGAGAAAGGCTTACTACTCTATATTTCGAAGTCAATACATATGAAATAAAGAAGCATTACCATATCGTACTTCTTCATTCTCTTGCTTACGACAATTCCCCTACAGCCAGAAGAAAGAGATATATATAAAGGACTGGCCTTCCACAGGCACTAGACATCTTAATTTAATTACATAGGTCAGTCTGCTTTTCTGCTCATCAAGCAAGCATCTTCGGGATTAGTCTGCTAAGTCCTCCTACTCTTTTGAGAGGTCTGTTGAGCTGGTAAACTCCTCTGGGCTCGTAAGGAAATCTTCTTCTATTGTATTGGAATCGAATCCTTTTTAGAGGAATCCCCTACAGCGGATCTTGAAGTTTCGGTTGATTCCCTGTTGGTAACCCCTGGTTCAACTCCTAACCTAGTTGGTCAATCAGTTGGAAACTCCATACTTTGTGTGTCAGCATCTGCGAACCTTGTATCAGCTTCTTCGGATTAGTCCTCAGGTTCAGGTGTGGAAACAACCCTAACTTTTGTCACTTCTTCCTCCGCTACTGAACTAGATGCCTCAAAAAGCCCCAACCCCTTTCTTAGGCTTTCCTCTCCAGGAGCTTAACTCCGATCCTCTACTATTCTATTAGTAGAAAGAAAGTGACAATTCTTTACCGGAGAATCGGTTGTTCTCGTCTCTTTCTCTGCTGCTGAGTATTGAGAGTTCCCCCTCGCCTAACCGGCTAAGTCAGTGCCAAACCTTCCTATCTCTTCGGCCTTAGTCGATCGAGTAGTTCGCTCCTTCTCTTGATCTGATCTTTCTCCTGATTCTGTTTTGGTTGAGGTGGAAACTCTTCCCGACCTTCTGTCGAGTACCCAATTCTTTCCTATTCCTTTTCAATCTGGGATATGCTACCTCAACAGAATCATGTCGATCGAGTGCTGACTTTGCGTCTGCTGCTTAGTCTTAAGTTTAGTTAGCATCTGGTAACCTCGCCTAATTATGACAGCCTTCTTTCCCTTCTAACTTTACTATCCGCTTATTGGGATTCCCTGATCTCTGCTAAAGGTGAAATATCTTTAGTACCCAAGTACCTATCCCTATTCGGTGCTTCAAAAGCTGGTTACCTCCTCTCTGTCTTAGCCGAGCTAGCTTTGTTTTATTCCCTTCGATCCCAGCTCGTGAGAAAATGAGCGAGATAGAAGAGCTAGGTGAATAAGCTAGCATGAAGGAAGACAGAGATATTGTGATATAAGAATTGAAGTAGGAGTAGTAGCGGGAAAGGATAAGAACACCGTTCGCCAATTCCAATTGCCCTTTTTCGATCGGCCGAAAGCGCAAAAGAGCGCACCCAGTATTCCCGTGCCAAACATCTTCCCATATGCTGATATAGCAACTGTCACAGGGCTAAACGCGCCTCTGCTTTTCCCCAAAACCAGCAACAAAATAAGAATCCTGATTCAGAAGCAGCAAAATAGGAGCTAGAAAGAATATTGCATGGTTTGATCCTCCAGTCAGATTAACATTCAGGATCAGACATATGGCAAAGCACATTATTGTAGCAACATTTCCAACAGCAGGCATCCAGGCTCCTTCTGCAGCCATTCTATAAATTGTGAAAGTTGGCACAGTGGAGGCTCGGCGCTGCTGCATGAACCTCATTCGTGGAGCAAAACTGGAGAGGAACTGCTTTCACCAGAATGACTATGCCTAATTCCACCCCTTTTTAGAGCCTTTTCACGCATGAATGTGGCAAGTTCAAACTTTATCTCCAGTGCTATAAGCATAAAGATCGCGGCATATAAATCAAGAAGAGACGTCCTTGGTCCGGTCCCTCAACTGCCAATACCAATAATAGGGCGGTGGTGATCTTCCTATCTTCTTCTCCCATATCTCCAACTCCTCCATCTTCCAGGATGCTTTTTTTTTTCTCACCTGACCTTCCAACAGATATGTCACTGGGAAGAGAGCTGTAAGTAGAGCAAATACCCATGGTAGAATCTTTGTGCTTGAAGCAGATGGCAAATGGGTAAATAAAAAAAATACAGAGGTGCAGACCATGGTAAAAACAATGAGTGCATGCAGAACTGCAGCTTGTAGAAAATACTCAGCATTCCAAGATAAACTCCAATAGCGATGGAGTAAAATGTTATAGGTATGATGAATGTCACAGCAGCTAAAGTGAGCAGAATTGCCACAATGAGAAGCCAAGAAGGCCATGTATGTAGGTTTCTTTGCCATGAAGCCATAGCCATAGATAGAGATATCGTCAGAAGATTGCGTAGTATTATGTCGGAATGATAAGTCCATGCCAATGGGATTTTCGGCTGCATCAGAATAAAAAAAATGCCCGTTGCCACAACTAAACTAGGACTAGGACCAAACATCTCTTAGCAGACTGCACAAAAACAAAACAAAGAAGAAAACAACTCCAATCAGTTAATTTAAAACATTCATTTGCAGATAAACTACCATAACAAAAAACAAGAGAAGCCAGATTGCTGTCCGGAGAAGGCAGGGAGGGAGTGACCGCAACCTGGTAGGTCACTTTTTTTTACTCTTTATGTTCACAAAGTGAACAGGGGCGGAATCCAAGTAGGCGACGCGAATCTATGCTTTCTATGTTTCAATCGGATACCAATAGCTTGGATGCGTTTGAAAGCCTCGATATGAATTGACTCTTGCAGAAAAAATGCTTTCTAGTTGGGAAAGGTTTGTCTTGTGTCTCCGTAACAAATGGTCCATTTATGGATGGGCGAACGACGGGGATTGAACCCGCGCGTGGTGGATTCACAATCCACTGCCTTGATCCACTTGGCTACATCCGCCCCTACCCCCGCACAGGTTTCAGTCTCTATCTACGATCAGATCCGGCACTGAACCCCCCTATGACCGCTATCAAAGATAAGCTTTTTCCTATACTCTAGTTGCAAGTCTATTGTTGTGTTTCGGAATTAGGGTAAGCAAAGCTTCAAACAAAGAGGTTGGGCTGTTCACTTCATTGATTTGACTTCACTTTACTTAAGATTAAAGATAGGGGCCGGGCGGGCAGTGAAGGCTCGTTTAGTAGACAGCGAGCGAGCAGCAAGCAACGGCTTTTCATTTCAGCCTACGCTTGCTGCTCAAGCGCGCTACGGCTTTGACGAGCTGACGGAACGGAACCTGACTTTCCATATGCACGGTCCTGCATGGAACTGAAAAGCTACACTACACCGAAAAGAACAAGGACGCCCTGCGCGAGAGAACAAGCAACTCCTGAGCGCTGACGCGCCACTGACTGATAAGGGGGCGCTAACGCGCTGTAGTTTTGAAGCTGCAGCGAGCGGAGCTTGAAGAAGCGAGCCAGAGTAGCGCGCTAGCTAGCTAGCCTTTTTCCGCAGGCTGCTCTGCTAGTTGTAGCGCGCTAGCGCGCGGAGACTCTATCATGATCTTACGAATCTACAACTCTCTTTACTGAGCGAGACTCTATCCAGATCTAAATAATCCGACAAAGAGCCTTCTTCTAACTAGGAGAGTTAGCAAGCTACCGGAAGCGAAGCTTCTGGCTGGCTCACCCCTTTGAATGTCCAAATCCTCCTTTTCGTTCTACTTAGGTGGAGCAATCCGAACTCTCGACAGAATATCAAAGAGGACCGCAGGCCTGTGTAGACACCTCAACGAACTCATGTGGACACTCCTCAGCCCGAGGACAATCTCTCAAATACACATGTTGATTCAGACCCGTTTTTCTTTTCTTTGCTGATTCCTATCAATGAAATTTTCCATGTTGCACTAAGTTACTTACGGATGTATGCATGCAGTCCGGGAACACTTTGGGGTGAACACCCATCCGAACAAGTAGGGTCAATAGTTCAGCATTTAGGCCGTAACATTTAGCAACCAAAAAATCTTTCACCCAACAAGTGCTCTCCGAACCAAGCTAGATAGTCTCCTATCACTAGGCTCACCAACCAACCTGGACTTTGATTCTTATTATTCCTACCGGATAGAAAAACCATAAGGATTGTTTCCAGCCATGAGTTCCCATATGACATAAGCGCTTTTGGGTGGGGTGGGCCATCATTTGCCAGGTCTTTGAGTGCCCGTCGTACCACGTGGTTGGTGCACTAGGCTGATCGAGACTCTACTTTTCGGATCTGGCACCTGCGCCCGGCCCGGTCTGCCAGCTCTTAGTGGCTCTACGTCCGGTCGTGCGTGGTATGTTCGCGATTCATACAAATGGAACGCATCGCGTACTATAACCTTCCTTTATTGGGCTGGGCCATTCCATCCAATCTTTGAGAAAGAAGGGGCCCAATCTCGTATTTTATTTATGGTCGGCGTGGCGATAGGCTGAGCTTCTACGACTGGCTTCCCAGCCGTTGCAAACACTGAGCGAGAACGGTAAGGTAAGGGGCGCACAAACAATGTCGTTGCGCGGGGATGCGATTCGCCAAGCTGGGGCAAACAAAGCCGTCCGGCCCTACCGGATTAGGAATGCGAAGGCCTTTCCTTCGAAAGGAGACCCGGGAAAGAAAGAGCTATGCTATTGATTGACCGACCCTTGAGTACTGACTTCGAATCAAGGGTTCCTTCCCTTTTTTTTGGTTTCAGATTTGGAACCCTACCGAAGTACCAAAGGCTTTCGGGGCTTACACCCATAGTCTTTCAGTAGCGCCCTGAGAATCTAAGCCTTTTGAAGCCCTGACGGAACTCCATTCTAAAAGTAGCTGTGGGTAGGGCTTTCGTTCTTATCGCTCCGGGTTCCGATCTATATGACCTCCGGGCGAGACAAAGTACACCTCTTCCGTAGAGGCAGGTGGGTATGCCTTACTTTAAGAGTCTGTTCAAGGGGGGAGCCCTCTTATCCATCAATGAAAAGAAATCAGTGCGTGGCGTGAGTTGGAATCCTAGAAAAGATCGATGGAGACTCCCTCCCCGGTCCCACGAAGATCTCTACGTACTTGTCCAGTCCAGGACAACTGAGATCTTCCGGTCTGCGTGCGTGGGAGCAGCTCAAACAAAGAAGAGTCTGGTCCGGTCTGAATTCAGGCCCGGCCCGCCCGTCTGCTGCTAGGTCCGGGAATGGCGCCAGGCGAGGGCGCCGCTATGCCCCGCTGCTCTGCTGCGGCCGGCCCCCGGACTATGCAAAAGAATCGAGGCCGGGGGGTCTCATCCATAGTGGTTCCCCCGCCTTTGGTGATTGACCGAACAAATAGGCCTAGATCTATGCCCCTTAATGAATCGAATGGTCCTTCGACCTTCGTTTGATTCCGACGGCCGGCATAGATCTCATGAGACCCGCCCACTATTACTACGAAAAAAGCCCTGCCCTTTTCCTTCTAACTAGGAGAGTAAGCAACTTCTATTAGCGCCGGACCTTGAGTCAATTGATCGTGTCATGTGCAACGTCCATCAATGATGGTGCATTAATTTCCATTGATTTAGACTCCTTCCCTTATACGAAGAAGATCGAGAGGCGCGTTTAGCCCTGACTACACTACATGAAACTGAAATACGGAAACGGAAGCCTTTCGACTCACTCTCGTATGGCTCGCCCTCGAGCCCTGGGCGGGCCGGCCGGGTCTTTCCCTGTTGTTCTGTTCCCGCCACGAGAAAGACGCACGGAAGAGGTATGCCCAGCGCGCGGAGGATCCGTTGAGAGTGGTCTGTTGTCTCGGTAGGGAACAGTACGATCTTTTCCCCTATTGTATTGAATCAATAAAAAGAGAGGTAAGTACTACGTACGGCCCCCTATTGTTTGATCCAATATTGACCGGGGACGAGCCCTGACTTCCATAGGTCCTTGCTTTGACCTCCCGTAGTGGTCCTTGCTTTTAAGAAAGCTCCGCGGGGCCAATTTCTCGTACTTGCTCAGTGTAGTGTGCCCCCCTTTCGTCGAGTGCCCCGCCCGGGCGGTTGGCCTACCAAGCACTTGCCCGCTGCTCCTGCCGCCCGCCAAGCGGGCGGAGCGCTCGTTCTCCTTACTGTTCTCTCTGCTGGGGCCCCCTTCCATTGCTCTAGCCATAAGCTATGGCAGCTCCAGCTCGCACCCACGGGGGCCCGCCCTGCGAGGCCAGAGTGGGCTCAGCGGTCAGCCCCCATTCGAATTACGTTAGGGGGTCTTTCGCTTTTGCCAGATCTAGAGAGATACTACGAGTCTTCCGTCCCAGATTCCATCGCCGCGGCCATCTGGTTCACCGGTACTACCAATCAGTCTCATGCTTACGTTACTGTTATTGATGTAAGTATTATCTCGGACCACGAAGACCCCGGTCGTGCTTCTGGTTTCCATTCCCATCATCATATTGATGATAAATCTCCTCGTGCTCCTGCCATAAGAACTTGGAGTCCGTATCATGGTGAAGGTAAGGTAACGCTGTGATTCTTGCTCAAAAAACAGACCGAACGCGTTCGAGTTATTGGCTCGTCCGACCCGGCAGCATTCATGAGTCGCTCGTTCAACTGTCCCTCGGAGACACGGTCGAGAAGTGCCATGCATGATCGCCCCTCGTCCTTTCTTTCTCTCGGTCCCAGCTCCGAATTCGAAAGTCGCGTCCCTCTCGCTCGAGGCTGACAGCTCCTGCGCCTTTCTCACTACAAGCCTACATGAGAAAAGAGTGGGCCTCTCACTACAAGCCGTGACGGTACGGAATCTTAAGGGGAGTACTACACCTGCCCTAAGTCTCATTACGTGTAGTCAAGGCACGGTCCAAACAATCTACGGATTGAGCGCCTGCGCGTTTCAACAAGCAACTCCTGAGCGCTGACGCGCCACTGACTGATAAGGGGCGCTAACGCGCTGTAGTTTTGAAGCTGGCTTCGGCCTTAGATAGATTGAATTACGTGTAGTCACCTCCAACAAGAAAAGGTATAAATATGGAAACTTCTCTGCCAATTGGATCGGAGAATTTATGGAGGAAATCGGGTTTGAAATTTCCAGAAACCGCACGATTATATAGCCAAAGGGAATACGCCGCGCCTAAAATCATCCCAAGCGCTGCTAATGTGGCTACTAAGCTATTTCTTTGGAAAGCTCCAACTAAGATGAGAAATTCTCCGATAAAGCTGCTAGTACCAGGTGAACTCATATTGGCCAAAGTGGAAAAGAAGGAAATGGTAGAGAGATTCGGCATGGTGCTCACTGAACCTCCGTAATATCTAGCAAGTCGAGTCTTATGTCGGT
The DNA here is from genome assembly GCA_039657345.1 of Stephania japonica. Classification (NCBI taxonomy): domain Eukaryota; kingdom Viridiplantae; phylum Streptophyta; class Magnoliopsida; order Ranunculales; family Menispermaceae; genus Stephania; species Stephania japonica. The sequence goes on along the minus strand of JBBNAE010000017.1, from coordinate 111,450 downwards.
CATATAGAACACCAACACATAGAAAAAGGGCTGGAGGAACCGGTCCATGACTTGACATCGGTGGAATGCTACCTCCAATTCCCTGTATGTTCGATAGAGCCAAAGATTCCCCCCCACTGATCGGAGTACGCCGATTACCCCCCGAACCGTACAAGATAGTTACCACCTATCATACGGCTTTCTAACTTCACTTCTTTTTCTGGTCGTTCCGCTCTGTTGGATCGATGGTAGTCTAAGATCTCTTTGACCCCCCAAAAATTGTTACATAATGGTTCCTGCTTCCTACCCATAGTTAGCATGTATCTTCCCGGGTCAGACTTTAGTCTCACATCGTAGACCCCCACCCCAACTCTATCTTCCTTATCAGTGAACCGGAACATAGTGCATAGGTACTCTTCGATGCAGCGGGGACGAGACGACGTGACATACTACGATCACGTACAGAAGTGCTGCCCTTCGGCTCGGCAATCTGGAACCTCTCAACTGCTCCCGTTCCTTGTTGGAGTCCTATCGGGATAGGTAGGCCCAAGCCTTTCCCCTCCCCCCGACCGAGCAGTAGTTCCCCACGGCTGACAAATAGGAGTTTAGGCCGTAAAAGAAAGGCACCGGCCCTCATTCCCCACCCACTGGGATTTTGCTTTCCTTATCTACGTGCGCACTGCGTCAGCACTGGCGAATGAAGGGAAGCTCGAAGAGCTTTCTCCGCCAGCGGCTTTTGTAGTGGTCGGCCAACTAAAGCTCGAAAGCTCGAAGAGCTTCCCTCCCCCCTTACTGAACTTCACTTAGTAGTCGGCATTCTATAAGCGACTTGTCGAGTCTACGAAGCTTTGCTTCTTGTAGTCGGCCCTCCATGCCTCCTGCTTGCCTCCTTCCAGCCCAGAATGCCTACAGACTAGAAGCTAACTGCCAGAAGCTCACCCTTCGGGTGTCGCTGCCAGCGCAGGAGGCCAAGCATTCTGCCAGACGTCCCGGCCTGGGAGCCCCGTTCGCCTGTGGTACTTCAGTAGATCTTCAAAAAAAAAGCGCTACTTCAATGCAGCCTTAACTACAACTACATTACGCAAGCCCCACCGATACCTACTATAGAGTCAAAGTACCAGTGACGGTGACTTTCTAGGTTTATGTCAGGATTCAGTCAGCGAAAGTCCCTCCAACTCAATCAAGATCAACCAATATCCACTCGTGACGAGCCTGACGGACTTCAGTCTCATTACGTGTAGTCAGGGCCTCTCACTACAAGCCGGAATATGATTGTTGTGCGCCTTGCGCGAGACGGCTTTTTGGCCGTATCTTGCATGGACACGAACACTATTCCGTTCTAAGCGGAAACCCGCCTTAGAGATGGAACGTCGACTTATCTTATTGCCGTTCAATCTAAGACAGCGCTAATAGCTTGTAGGGAACAGCCTCCTTATGAAACCCCCTTCGCTTCCGAGGGTACTTTAGTAGTTAAGGTTTGGAACCCTTGCAACTCTGAGAGAAAGCCGTTTGCTTGTTGCCAAACCCGCCTTTCTTTTGAATCAAAGTAGGGCGAGCGTACCCTCCCTTATAGATATAGATAGGGAAAAAAAAAGAAAGGCCTTTCTTTTTTTTTAAAGTAGGTCGCGACTCTTGTATTGTAGTCGGTCGGGGGAAGCTGCCGCTTCTACGACAGCTCCGCTTCCTCGTCTTGCTTCTGGCAAAGCTTCTACTTTGCTTGCTTCTCTCGCGCTTGCTTGCGCGAAGGCTTAGAGTCCTTTTCGCTAGGTCCAACCCGTCAAAGCGAAAGATCTGATCCAACAGAAATCCCGCATATTGAGCGCTGCTGATATGCGGCTACGGCTAGGCGATCATGCCATAAGTGACTTATATATGTATAGAGAGATCCCCTAGATATACAGATAGAATAGATGTTGTTCATGGATAGACAGACATTCCATTGATTCACGAAATGGCTCGTCGATCCAAATGAATCATTCTTCTGGTCTCTCTCCGCCCCCCGCCCCGAAACTGACCCACGGCACAGCGCCCATTCGCTTCGCGCGCGGGAAGGCAACGAAGTTCAGTTCATGAGACCGCAGCGGAGTGGAGCAGCCGCGACACGAAGTTCCTTACCTTAGCTGGATCTCGCTGGTGCCACCTAAACGGTAGGTAGGCGGCGGATGTGTGACGTTTGGAGTTGTCGTTCGTGCACCTGTCCCCAATGGAAGAATGAGTGATCCGTTCCCCTGCAGATCATGGCCTTACCACTCGGTCCCCGATGGCCAGCGGGGGATTCGGTATAGCAGCTCACGTTCGTTTGCGCTGCGCGTTCCCGCTGGACTGGACACGTGTTAGCTGTAGGAAGTATGGTTCCGAAAGTGACTTCGGTTCGCCAGTTCAGGCTCAACTCCTCGCTTTACGTTAGCGGACCTACAGGTCGGGCCGGGGCGGAGCGCTCTTTCTTTCTGTGTGGGACGATGCCGGGGAGAGAAGGAAATGCGTCGAGGCGGCGAACAACAGCAACACAACTACATTTTAGCTTTTCCCTCCATGAGATGAGCCCAGTGCATTGGACCGATGGATAAGAGAACTGAGCTGGCCCTGACTACACGTAATTCAACCTCAGTTGGGCGCTCTACGTACGATGTAGACTCCATCAGATACATATCGATTTCTTTCTGATGGATCCAGAATAGATAGTTGTCTCATCAATAGATAGAAATAGGGGATTGGACCTGATTTTGGATGGATTCCCTCTCTATCCATTCCCACTCTTTCGATTTCTCAGAACAGATCAGGCTATCTATCAATCGATTTGAAAATAGCACGTTCATCTCGCTTTTCGTGAATTTCCGCCACGCCAACATAGCCGCCATAATAATAAGCAGGCGAAGCAGCTAGAAGCGCTCGCTTCACGCCCTTGAATTCTAATTCACGAATGAATTCATTGGGAAAGCCAACAGAAAGATTCGATTCTGACTTCGTAGAGCCGGTGCTGCTGCTGCCTGCGCGTAGGGCCGTCCCCCACTCCCGTCCCGGGGCGCTAAGGGGCTTTTGTTTTTGGAACAGACGGCAGTGTTTTGCTGACGCCTCGAATCAAGCTTTTGTTGCGACATGCTATGTTTTCTCCCCCATTGCTAGTAGGTTGATGGGTCGCACGCCCGGCACACATGTTTTGGCCTTGTGTGTCCATAACTAAAAATAGGTGACCTAACGGCCGCCGCCCGACTAGACATACCAATAGTCACCAGATTCATATGGGCTACTGGGGAGTGGGCAATGATCTTCTTAAGATCGATCTGTCTTGAAGTGGTCGAGGGAGTATATATTATAGCAATCGCGCTTGGAGTATAAATGAAAGGAGTGGAACGAAGTGTCGCTTCGGGAAACATGGGTATAGAAAATCTTAAAAACCCGTGGGTTCCCAATTTTGGAAGAATTCCTGCCAAGATGACGGATCCTGCCGTGGGTGCCTCTACATGAGCTTCGGGTGACCAAATATGAACTGGTACCATAGGCACTTTGACGGCGAAAGAGGCGAAAGAAGCAATCCATAGAAAGATTTGGCGCCGCTCACTATATTCTGTGGTTAATGAGATTTGTAAATCGGTGGTTCCTGTTTGGAGAAGAATCAACGGAATAGCTAATAGCATAAAAACAGATCCAAGTGAAGTATATAGGAAAAACTGATATGCTGCCTTGATCTTTCTTTGTCTCGAACCCCATACCCCTATAATAATGGTAGAGTCAGGGGTGGCCCCAAAGCGGAATTTACCGGTGGTGGTTGGTCGAAGCTCCAGTAGGTAGCCACTCCCTTCTCAGGGAACCGTACGTGAGACTTCCGCATCATACGGCTCCGTCCCGAGCTTCCGTCGTCGGCCCTTGTCATTAGACTACTATCTATGCATGTATTTTCCGCCTGGACTCTCGAATCTTTTGCTTCTCGGGTGGTGGCGAACAATGCAGCTTGCGTTGCGGGAGATGCCCGCCCGAAAGAACCGCTCACTAGCTAGGCGGACTAGTGGGAGGGGGCCGTATCAAACCATGCCTTTCGAACCGAACGCAACGCCCGTCTTCCAAATCCAGAAAAATGGGCTCCGTTGGGAAGAAAGATGGAGTGCGGCCTGTAGAGCACATGTAACGCCCCTATATAGTTGTAAGCGGGTTGCTCACGCAGCAGATCTCTCTATCTATAGAGAGAGAGAGAGAGAGATGTGAAAGTAATAGCCTTAGCCGTTACGGCCTTTACGCTACTACTACTGTGATGTGAGCGATTCAAATTGGTTTGATCTTTCCCAATCATCCTGGCCGGAACTTGTACGCAGCACTTGTACGGAGGCGCATGCATAAAGGTTTTGAACCCTTCAGAATCTTAAGGACAGGACCCCACCCTATTCTCGAATCCTCTGCCGAGCTCTACCCTGCCCGCATTTCCTTTTGAAGGGGGCCAAAGACATTTCTCCACCTGCTGCCAACAGTCTTTCTTCGGAATTCTACTGAACGGGTCGATCCTCCCCTCCCGTTTGTTTTAGCAACTTATCCTAAGGTCTCCTCGCCAAGAGCTCCCCGGCGACGACAGAGGAGCCAACCCGCCAGCTGTGGCGGGGCGGCTTTTTTGTTTCACAATAAGACCTGGACGATTATCCCTACCCTCGGTAGCTTACGAGTTTACGTCCATCCCTGGTCGGGTACAGTTTCCTTTCTCTTTCTCCCTTGTAGCCGTTACCCGAATTCGCGCAAGTGTGTCCACACCCCCCAAAGAACTTGACGAGGAATCCATTCTCGCGAACAAACACACCCCCTACACACACCTAGGAGCACCCCTTCCTGCATATCCATACAAGACCCGAGTAGGCGGGTCGAGGTCCTACGAGGTACCCACTACTCGGAGTACCCTCCCAAAAAGAAAAAGATGTGTCTGTCAGGTTCGGTTCTTCTTAGTTGGGTTGGGCGGGTTCGACCAGAAATGCTATGCTTACACACAAGACTACCCCTCTTTCCGAAAGCTTCGCGGGGACTACTTTACGACGACGGACGACCGCCCGTAGGGGGTTTACTGCACAAGGCCCCTGCAGAGGAAAAGCTTTATCCCAGCGAATATAAGATGCTCAGCTCCGCACAACATAGGGATTAGCACGCTTTCGGGAAGAACATAGAATAGTAGAGGATCCAGCATGCGGAACACGGCGATCATTAGAAATTCACGAATTAGAGATGCTGTAATATACTCTTTCCCATAACTTCTCATACCAGACCAACCCACTGAAATGCAAATAGGGATCAAAAATGTGGTCAATATCACGAAGAATAAAGAGAGACCGTCTATACCCATATACAAATTTATGTTTTCATAAGGAAGCCATCGAAGGCTTTCCACAAATTGAGATTTGGCCGTAGAAGGATCGAATTGTATCCGAGGAACAGGGGGATACAAAAAAGTAATAAGAGAAGCGCACAGACCAATCCATCGTATCGGTCGTATTCTTGAATTTGGAATGAAAAGAGGAGTAATGCTTCCTAGCACGGGACACGGAATAAGACCACTGAGATCGGAATAGCATTCACAGAAATGTTCTAACATAGAGTAGAATCGAACATTGAAGAGATTAGTTGACAACAGTAAAAAGATGGGCGCCCAATTCCAATACAATAGGGGTCTATCAGTGCAAGTCAGCTGAACACCGTGATTGATGAGTGGGTAGGTGGGTTAGGTGCACCTCTCGGCCAGTGGGAAGTAATGAGGCTAGTCCCCCCCTGAATGAAGAAGTAGCCCCTTCCCGCGTATACGCCTTTATTTCTATTTTTTTTAGAATTCTGGAGAATCTTTCTCAAAAAATCTCTCTGGCAAAACGCCATTCGTAGATTTCAATCCAAGGTGCACCTTGCCTTTTTAAAAGTAGCTTTGTTACGCCTATTCAGCTAGGTGGGGCATTGGTCATAGCCGAAATTCGTCGAAGGGAAAAAACAAGAAGTTTCAGTAAGAACTAGCACTAGACTTCTTCCCCCTTTCCACTTTTCCTCTCTCCTTTTTTGTGCTTCCACCCGGGCTTTTCTTTCATTCTGTTTTATAGAGACCCGAGGATCTTTGTCTAATAATTAATGTAAAAGGGTGAGGCACTTTCCCCGGTATACGGAATCTATAAAATAAAGGATGACTTCTGCATCGGGGAGGGGAGGCTCTCGAAACCAAACGAGACTAGAAGGAACATGGGAATTAGCACCATTCCTATGAGTTGAGTGCTTTTGTCTCGAAGAGCCAACAAAGGGGCAGCCCTCTCTATCTATCTCGGTCTCAGTTTAGCATCATATATCGATCTGGAGAAAAATTGGATTGGTTGTAGTGCGGATTAAGGAGCTGCTCCTCCATGCTGTGGCTGTGGAGGTGGGTTCCAAACCTCCCTTGGTGGAGTTTGGGAAGGATCCCCATTTGGATTTTTTACGGGCCCGCCGAATCCTGAAAATGGGTTCTTGGGGAAGCGTGGTAGGGGAGGGTAGGGGCTGTCGCCGCCTGATAGAGGCAGAAGCCGGGGCCACCGGAGCTATCTGCGTCGAGTGTGTCGATTGAAAGAGGAGGGGAGACAACTCAAATGCCAGCGCAGAAATAGAAAGAGTCGTGCCGTTCAAAGTGGAATTCTTCTAAGATCCATTGCTAGATTTTGCATGCTCCCAAACCAAAATGCAGAGAGACTTGCGAGGGCAGATCCGGGTTGGTTGGTCCGGAAAGTCATGGGAGAGGCGGGCTAAGTGAAAGAATATACTGGTGCCACTATAGAATCTTATGAATCACGCACGACACACTTTCTATATCTCCTCCGTCTACAAGGTGAACCGCTTAGCTTACAGCACAGCGTGTTCGCCACCACACTGACTGGCTGGTGCATTGGTCAGCCCGAGAGGCATGACCCTTCGATTAGAACGCACCATATCTCGTGACACGCGGAGCGCCTTTGAAAAAGTCCGTATAACTTTGAACCAAAAGATTCATTCTTTCTGAATCAAGTACCATTCCTTGCTAAGGGTGCATTGCCTCTTTGAGCGAAGAAGAGAAGGTCTTTGTATAGACACTCTTGAGCCATGTTCGTCGCCCTAGGCTCACCATTATTTCAATTCATTCTTAAGATAGGATGTAGTGACGGAAGGCTTCTAGCTCCAAAGAACATATACATGGAGCTATGTCGACTTACGTACGTCTCGTTGACCACCCGATCAGGTATACCACGTATCATCCCCTCTTTCCATAGAGGAGAGATAAGATAAAGAAAAAGGAAAAGATATAGTGATCGTGCCGTAGACCTTGTTCGTTTCTACTTGACGTTATTTTTTTTCCTCGTTTTTTTTTTTTACATTTAAGGTAGCTTGCTTACTTAGCGCTTGCGCTAAGGATCTAATCAGAGTCAAACTTGGATTTGAAAAAAAACCCTTTCCCTTATTTATTAGCCGGAGTACAAGTGTACCCCTTGATCTTTAGTAAAGGCGGATTAAGCCAAAGAAAAACATTTTTTTGTTTCTCGAAAAGTATCAACGTCCTCGTTGAGAGTCGCTCTGCGAGACGTCCAGTAGTCTCTGACTTGGTCTTCGAATCGTAATACTGTCTCAGCCCGTTCCCAGCTTGCCTCGCTCTCAGGTTGGCCCTTCTACTTGACTAAGTAGTATTCAACTCGTGCAGTGAGTGTATGGGCTAGCCCATGGTGCGGTCAGCTATGATATACTAAACTTCTTCTTTAGTAGGTTCATCTACAACATCTGGTGGTGCCCTCGTGGGCGCGTCCTCTCTGGGTCGGTCTGGTCTAATCGAAGTCAACTGACTCACATGGAATACGGGGTGAGTTTTCACCGAGCTGGTCGCTTGAGTCTATAGGCTACCCTTCCCATCCGCTTCTCTACAAGGTCTACTTTCTTCTTCCTTCAGACCGGGCCAAGCCTGTGGGTTGTTTAAGTAGGTTGGGCTAGGTTTGGTTTCTCTTTTTTTTTGGAGTTATCTCCAAGAAGGGTCGTCGCTCCCTTCATACGCCTTGCTGCTGCATCTAAGTGGGTTTGGGCTAGGTCGTTGCGCTCCTGCCACCTCTTGGCAAACAAAGTAGGCTGATGGGCAAGCCCCCTCCTGTCGCAATGGTTTGGGGCGTCAGAAGCTGTTGCCCTGTGGCCAACTCGAAGGGGCTGAAGTTCGACGCAGAGCTTTTTGGTTGTTAAGTTATAGCAGCACTGAGCAACATCCAACAGCTCCAGTCCTTCTGGTTTGCACTAAAGTGCCTTAAGTAGCCCTCGAGGAGTCCGTTTATTCTCTCCGTCTGAGCTTTCAAAGATATACCGACCTATGGTATCTGACCATCAGATACCGACAGTTGTCTTCTAACATTACCGACCTCGGGTTTTCAAAAATTTCACATAACATAAAAGCTCTTTTCATCATCAGAAACACTTTCCGACCTCTTGCATTGCATTACCATAACGAAAAGAAAAAAATCAAAGATGGCTCTTGTGACTCGGAATGAACCTTTCTCGGTGGAGGAAAGGAATAGCGATTTCTTCCTATGGAGCATCCAGGAACAAGAAGATTCAATCGGACGACGAATTCTTACGTGGTCCAAGGAATTCAAGGGTCCGCTTCCACGATGTCATCTATATCGAATCTGAATATCAGAATAGCTTATATAGTCATGATTCCATTCGGGTCCACTTATGATTGATTTATCATTTTTCGGATCTGATTGGAACAATGGAGAAGTAGGAAGACTTTGGCGATTCATATCATAATGGGGTAGATAGAATATCTATGTCCCAAGAAAAAAAAATCTGAATAATTAAACATGAGGAGGAGTATACCCTGTAGTGACATAGCAGTCCTCCTAATCGACTACTTATCATCCTAATGAGAAAATGTTCCACTTAAAACTAATCAAAATAATAACTACTCGCCACCTTATTAAAAAAAAAATATCTATATCCTCTGCTGAAAAATGAAGACTAAGACTTGAGTTTCGTGGAAAAAAAAGCCCTTTTTCTATCGGATTTGAACCGATGACTTACGCCTTACCATGGCGTGACTCCACCGCTGAGTTAATAAAAGGCCCATTTTTTTCAATTCATGAATTTGCCCACTATGAGTCTACTTCATTTATACTCAAATATATATTAATATATATTAATAATAGTATTTCATTCGTGTCTCTGTTACAACAAGGCGATTCTCAATGGTTCGAATGAAATCAAATGAGAAATAAGAAGGGCTGTACACCTGGGATTGTAGTTCAATCGGTCAGAGCACCGCCCTGTCAAGGCGGAAGCTGCGGGTTCGAGCCCCGTCAGTCCCGACCTAGGATCCGATGAATCTATCAATTCATCTCTCCATTTTTTGTGAAGAGGGGGCAAGGAGCAGGATCTAATTCCCAGCGGGAGGATCCTTCTTTCCTTTTTCGTTTCGCATTTCTCATCGAACAAATACGGGAATTTCAATTACTTCAACTAGTACCGATTGATGGGGGAGAGACATATGTAGATTGGTACAATTGTGGGTAGCACCATATTCAGGATTCAAAGAGAGACCGTATTGGTCTGGCTTTTTCGATTGCTCCTGATCCATGGAAAGGAATAGAATACCTATCTGTTTCCCGGGAGCACATAAACGGATTCGTTTATTGTACGATACAAAATAGATGGAAATCTTCCCTTTTTTTTGGGCGATTCCTTCCTGCCTGCATTAATCGATGCAATTCTTGAAGAAGCGAGAAGTTCGTTGGGTGAGAGAAGATAGTAGTCTTGTCTGTTGGGCTGATTGTATTGGTTGTTGCATTAGTGGATTGGGTGTTTCGGTTATCAGTTGTGAGTAGTCTGGTATCGGTTGGTCATGTCAGTCGGTAAGCAGTGGAAGGCAAGGGCCAGGAGCTAGTGTGAGAGATAAGGAAAGCAAGTAGGGGGAGGGCAAGTAGTTCGAGGAATTAGTTAAGACACGTTTCTTTAGCACAGGCCACGGAGTGAAGTTGGAAGGTTCAATGAGCGGGAAGATCTTGGGCACTATTGTTGTCTATATACAAGTGGCGTAGGCGAAGCTGTGGTGACTCGTGGAGTAGGCAGCGAGCGGAGCTTGAACAGAAAGCAGCTGACTACACGGAACCAGAAAGAACAATCAACTCCTGAGCGCTGACGCGCCACTGACTGATAAGGGGGCGCTAACGCGCTCCTATAAGTAAAGTAAGTCAAAAGCGCTAACTCCACGCCTTTCTATTTAGAGTTGAGTCAGGAGTGTAGAAGCTGGCTTCGTACCGTACTATGGGAGGGGTCCGTACCTCCTTTAGATAGATAGAGAGAGCCCCCGTGCTCCTAATGTAGAGCTAGAACTACTGCTACCGTGGAATCCGCGATCACACATGAGTACCTCGCCTTCCAAAAAAGCGGCTGCTAATTGGCACTAATGCTCATGGGGACCATCGATCAAGAAGGACTTCGGAGACTTCAATCGAATTGAGAAAGAAATCGAAATAGAGGGCCAACTCTTCTCGTTGCGCCAACCTTACTACGCTACCCAACCAGCTGATAAAAGGTCGAATTCCGCAGGGCTGCAGGCACGAAATGCCGATCAAATCCGTTAAAGTTAAAGGAAGCCTAATCAAAGCGGGCAAACAAGAAGATCTGACTGAGTTGATGATGGACCGGATCTCGAAAGGCGAGAGGCTATCATAAAGACGTATGAGAAACGGAGGGTCGAGAGAGGCTTATTGCACGATCCACCCAACCCAGCTAAGCTAATAAATGCTGCATAAGAGAGTGGGAGGCCGGCCCCTGCCCATCTGGAGGTGCACACCCATTTAGGAACATATGCAAAGGCCTTTGGTGGGTAAAGAGAGAAGTCAATGAAGAACTACCAAATCCAATGACTTGGATTTGTTCGTACCATTCTGTCATCGATCACTGCTGGGTCGGTTGGTGAGTCACCCAAAAGCATCGAGAAAAGTCCTTAATATATATATATATTTTATATGATCCGCGGTCTCATTGTTGCTATGCCCTGCATCGTGTTCGTGTGTGTTTATTGAGCTTTCTTTACTTCAGCGCCATGCGCTTTGCTTCGCTTTCTAGAAGAGAGAGACCGTTGTCTTGAGAGTGAAAAGCGCAAGCGATAGAAAGGATAGTCCCTCGCGCGTTCGCGCCAACTACTATAAAATGGTGAGATCATAAAATCATTAGTGAAAGAAGGACCAACGACGATCCTATCCTAAAGGAGAAGGAGGAGTCAGTCTTCTTTTAAGATCGATCGAGGAATCAATCGGACAATTATGCCATTCGGAAGAAGTCTTCTACAGAGGGAAAGCCTGTTACGAGTAAGTGGAGAGGAAAGATCTCCAGAGATTCTTATCTCATTCCATTCCAGTGGCTCGACCAGTAACCAATGGCGAAAACTTAAAAATCCATGGTTTCCCGGTATAACCCCATTTCGCCCGAGTTGTTGCGGAACCGGAAAAAAGACGCGGTTTTTCGCACAGCTTGCTTATAGTGCAGGTCCCACTTGTATATTGTATTTGGCCGAAGAAGCATCGGACAGGTTGGAGTTCCTACCTTCTTGGGACTCCATGGACCAAGATCTGCTTTCATTATATGGGCAATACCGATCGACTTTAGTAGATCATATGGATGTAGAAAAAGCTTCTGATTTGGATGAATTTGAAACATCTCTTTTCCATTTTAATTTACCCAGTTCATATCTTTGTTTCGTGTGTTCCCGGGAGGAATTCGATCTCTTCAATCTCGGAATACCACTGAAATAACTGCGGCCAGAGAGTCAAATAGGTCGGGAAGAAAGAGTCTGAGGTCGGGTCGGACGACATACATCTTGGTGGGTCCCACCACCACTAGAGATTGGACATATAGAGTTTCTTTCTTCTAAATAAAAGATTCTTTTTTTTTTCCATTCTATATAAATATTTACAGAGGAAGACGAAACACAACGAAAGAGGGAGGACGAAGAAGAAAGGAGAGTTAGAGTATTTATGGGTACATATTACTCTTTGATATTTCACACCGATTGACTCCATATTACATATCCGTGGCTATGTTCGATTCTTAGTCATTACTTACAAGATTTTCTGACTCATTATTATGATCAAGGTTATTTAAAAGAAGGTTCAGAATCTGAAGAGTAATAACATGACATCAGAGTCGTAGTTAAAGACCGTAGGATCTCGTAATTAAGGCATTACGTAATTGCTATTCTTTATCATTCTTTTATATCGTAACGTCTAGGGCTAAGTGGAACAATAGTGGGCTTAAGAAGAACTACCATCGCTTGAGAGTAGTCACGTACTTCTAAAAAGACCTTGGTCTAGGTTTGAGATTCATCTCGAGCGGGCCGAAAGTGAGCATTTCATATTCTTCCGTCCGATCTTCAAACTCTCGTATGCACTCGCTTACTATCTCAAAGGGATAAAGGATTCATAGCTTAACACTCATTCACAATTTCACTGATGAAAACATCAATATGCACTTATTCTTACCAAAGATGAGTATATGGAGATGGGTGTTGACTCTCTCTTTCCTGCTCCCTCAAACACGGAAGACATCCATCCTTTGTTAGGCGTGTCCCTATCCCATCCCTGTCATTAAGTGAGATATAAACCTATTCCCTTTATGACCTAAAACAAGCTGACCTCCGCATTTGTATTCATTCCTATTTAGGGCAAGAGTGAGACTTTTCTATTCCTACTAAAGGAAAGATAAGAGTGACTTAGCTACCAGAGCAGAAGGCCAGAAGGAATCCTTTACTTACCGAAAGGAAAGATCTCTTTACTTACCGAAGGGCGGGAAGGAGATATTCACAGAATTAGAGCCTGTCAAGTGGAGCCTTCGGAACGTCGACTCCACAGGAGGAAGAGAGAAAATAAAGACTCTTCGGCCAGAGGGAATTAAAGCAACTTCTTTCCCCCCTTGGGGAAAATAGAATAAACTTGGTCAGGGCTAAATAGAGGAGGAAAGGAAGAGCCGGTGGGATTATAAGTTCGGGTTCCAAACCTTGCTTTTCTCTAGAATTGAGAATCTCTCCTCAATGTTCCTTTCCTCTGATTACAAGCAAGATTTTCTAAGAATTGGAGAGGAGCTCGAATTAAAGGCTTGCTATGAGGCTTGCATGCAAGTCTTTAATATCTATTAAATACATCCCCCAAAAAATCTCTTGGGAATCTCCTTGCAGCGAGCGCTGTTTTCTCTTTCGACCCAGCTTCAGTAAGGTATGTCGAATCGCTTGACTACAAGGAACTCTAAAGAATAAAGCACACAAAGTCTCATTACGTGTAGTCAGGGCCTCTCACTACAAGCCGGAATTCGAAAGAAGGCATGGTCCCACATGAGAAAAGAGTGCTTCGTTTTTTAGAATTCCGTTCTTAGATTCTATGTAGGACCGTGCCTATTGAAATGAAAGCCGTGACTACTTGACTACACGTAATGAGACTGAAGTAAAAATCCGTGTAGTCAGGCGCGTTTAGCCGTAGTTTGCGTAGGACTTTGCTTATGGTGATGTGTTCTATGTTCTGGTCTCAGCCCTGGTCCTTGTACGCTGAAGCTGTCAAGTCCGTACGAGGATACCGTTTCCGGAGGGCGATTTCCTTTGCGTGTCGCCCTCTTCCTCGCGTTCCTTGTGTCTATCTTTTCTGAATCTGAAAGGCGGGTCTTCCTTTCCTAGTGGGCTCGTCGCCACTAGGCAGTCATCTTTGATCCTGATCGGCCGACCTTTCCGATCCCGAAACAAACATGGTTCGGCTCTCTTTTTTCGGTCATTCAGATGCAAAAATCCGTGAAGGCGCATTTAGCCCTGCTCTTTCCGTTCCTTCTCTTTCGGAGTGGAGCACTCCTTCTTTTTTTACGTGTTCTGAGCGAGCCTTCGCGTGACGTGAACGGTACCCATGAAGTGGAATCCGTCTGTCTTGTCTTCCACCTCATAAGGGAGTTGCGTTCCGAGGGACTACAAATCTCTACGGAACTTGGACATACTTAACACTGACCCAATGGAGACCGTGGCCACACCTTGATCAAACAGTGATGATGTGGTCAACCCTGGATACGTGGCTCTTCGATGGGGGAAGGACCACGCTAGTCGTCTGAGTGTGTGGTGGGTAGTGGGTGCGTCTTAGTGTCTTCTTACTACGAGAAATCAATGAGAAAATAGATGATTCTCGTTCTCGAAACTCAACACTTTTTTTCCTTCAAAGGAGGATTGGCATTTGGCCAAGATGTGATCTATCTCTTTCCTTGGTTGGAGTGGAACTTTGGTTTTCTTTAGCGAGGAACCGTTTCACTCGGCGGGCTGTCGATTGATCCAAGCGAAATGCTTTAGGCATCTTTTGAGCATGTTCAGCTTAAAAAATTCCTGGAGTCCTACGGCATTCTCACAGAAACAAAACATGGCTAGTAAATAACTATTTGGTTATTGTAGAAAGCGATCAGTTCTTCCGATCTTGTTCGGGCGGTGTCTTTCTCAATTCCAGAAGTTGAGGAGCCTATGTAGAAGAAGCTGTAGAAGAGCACCACGGTTCAGGTCCCGACACATGGGGGATTCATTCAGCTGCAAGGATCGTGAATCAAGGGAAGGGAAGAATGAGACCAGAATGTGGAAGTCACCCCCGACCGAGACCTAGATGGCAACCTAACCGCAGAAGAAAGAAAAAGGGAACACCTGCCTGAGCCAGCACACGGGTGCCGGCCTCTCCGCCACCAGCACAAGTGAATAAGAGAAGATCACGTCTCCGAAGGTGGCGGTATCACCGTCTACAGGTCGAGTCACGAGATCTAAAGTGTAAGTACTCGACGCCGTGAATCAAGAAATTCGGGTGATAGACGAAGGCGTTGGTCCATCGGTGCCTTAGGGGCAATCATCTGCGCCAGTGTATAAAAGACATTTTTAATTCTTACAGTTGCGAGGTGGAAAAAAAAAATGAGGATGGAGGCGGCTTTTTACACTTATGATCAGTGTTCACAAGAGAGAGACGGTTCCATGTCTTACAATGTTCAAGCAGCATTCTTGTCGGAAGGATTTTTTAGGAGGCCCGGACACCCACCGAACATCCCTGAAGGATGGAACAACATGATGAAGAAGGCGGCGAAGGTATGGAGGACAATCTGGGAAGAGAACAAGGAGATCTCTGAAAAGGGGAGGCAAGGAAGTAGTATCCATTAATAAGAGGAGACAACCCGCTCTTGGACTTAATACTATGCGCGTCGCGTGCTCGATCTAGCAATCATGGACAATTGTTTTGATGAACTTTCACTAAACTAAAAAAAAGAAGAGAAAAGAACTGGGAGTTGGCGCCTACATAACTGGTTGCTTGCTTACCAAGCCATCCTTCCGCTCCGAGGGTTAGGATCAAGGGCTTGATTTGTCAGCGAGTGGCTTCCGCTCCTCCAGTTCGATTATTATTCTTGACTTATTATTATAAAAACTACTAACTATCCAAATGAAAGACGATCGATTATCTACCCAAGAAGATAGAGAGTCCCACATACGAGAAAAGGTCACAAATGGAGTTGAACCAAGTAACATTGCAAAGGCATAATGATAGTAGGGTCGGGATATCCCCGCCCTCCGAACCGGACGTGAGGGTCTCCCCTCATCCGGCTCTCCGCAGGGGAATCTCCACTCACTGCTTCCCCTAATATCCTCCCTTTACCACATCATGGGGGTTTACAGGAGATCCCAGAGGCTCGCTCGGAAAGGCTGCTATACCATACCTTTTTACTCCACTCTACTCTAGTAGTCACTAGACTCACTATAGTAGTCCGTCCGGCTGCTCTTGCTGAAATCATTACTATTCATTCTCCCGTGCTCTAGCAATTGCGCTCCCTAGACCACTACCATGTAGTTAGGTAGGGACAATCAATCCGTAGTGACGGGAATCTAGGAATGAATGGGGATCCCTATCAATATCAAAATGAAGAATATAGAATTCTATAATTCTCTCAATGGTCTGATACGGTACAGTACAATACGAGACGATGGAATGCAATGGGATGGATGGTAGAGGGCTGCCTGCGCCCAAAAGCGATGATTCACTTGTCCCCTTGTCCATAGGGACCTCGTGGCATACAACCGCCACGACTCCCGCGCTAGATAGCCGCCCCTTTCTCTCTTTTTAAAGCCTCGTGGACGGACGAAAGAAGGGAAGTTACAGAACGGGGCAGTGAAGGCTCGCGAAGTAGACAGAGCAAGCAGCAAGCAACAGCTTTTCAGCCGTTGCAACAAGCTAGCGCTCAAGCCAACAAGCACTACTATAATCAAAGCGCCCTGCGCGTTTCAACAAGCAACTCCTGAGCGCCGTCAGCCCCTATAAGTCAAAAGCGCTAACTCCACGCCTTTCTATTTAGAGTTGAGTCAGGAGTGTAGAAGCTGGCTGCTCTGCTATACTAGTCTCCGCGCGCTAGCGCGCGGAGACTCTATCATGATCTTACGAATCTAAAGATCTCAAAATTGAAGAACGAGCTCTTTGGCTCGCTTCGTGCTTACGCACTGAAC
>JBBNAE010000017.1:60000-92500 GCA_039657345.1 Stephania japonica | reverse complement strand
GGAGCGCGCTGGAGTTTTCTACGCAGGCTCTTGTTGACCTCATGTGATCAACTGTGGAGGCTAGAGAATAGAAGCCATCTTGAGAAGGGGTAAAAATGATGTCGTCATCTTCCTCTTGGCGGATTTTGATCCCCTCTAATTGTGCCCATGGGTCTGCCATGGTTTGGGATATAGCAGTCGGAATGGACCAAGCCCCATTATCAATAATTGCAGCAACTTTAGCATTAAGATGCAGCGTAGAGTCGTATCTTAGCTCTTGGTGAAAAGATTCAATCAGAATTCCGGCTGGATGCCATGGATCTTTCCAAAACAAGGTATTTTCGCCATTCCCAATAGCATTAAGCACGTACTCCTAGCCTTCTCTCTGGATTTGAGGATCTTACGCCAAGCCCAAGAACAGTCCTGGGGCACTTTCATTGTCCAGAAACTCTTGTTCTTAATGAGGTTCTTGTATACCCAAGCTACCCACAAGGAATCCTTCCTCGAAGCAATGGCCCACGTGTGACGCATTATGGCTGCCTTGTTCCACACCTCCAAACTTCTAATGCCCAAGCCTCCTCGTCTTTAGGGAAACAAAATTTCATCCATTTGATAGGAGGACGGTTCTTGAGAAGGGCAGGACCACCTCAAAGGAATTAACTGCATATGCCTTCCAAAGCTATAATGACCTTTTTTGGGGGAGAATGAATATATTTGACCAAAAAACATGTAAGCTGTTAAGCACCGATTTCACTAACTTCAGTCTTCCCGCGTAGGATAGGAATCTTCCTTTCCAGGACTGAATACGGAGAGTTATTTTTTCAATTAGCGGCTGACAATCTGAAGCAGACAGCTTGGTTTTTATCAGAGGCGCGTTTAGCCCTGACGGAACGGAACCTGAATCAAAGAAGGGTAGGCTGCCTTCTTGGAACCCTAGAATATCAAGACTCCTTGTCTGTATCTTCAACCCCAGCAAAGAAGACTTTTGATTCCCCAAGATTAGCTTCGAGCCCTGTGATCTCATAAAATGGATTGAGACAATCTCCCAAAGAAGAAGCAGATACAATATCATCCCCAAAGAACACAAGCAAATCATCAGCAAAGGCTAAATGAGTGACTTGAGGACTGATGCATCTAGGATGAAGAGCAAAAAAAAGGCCTTCCTGAACTTTACTTCTCAAAAGACTGCCCAGAACCTCCATGACTAGGACAAAGAAATACGGAGACATTGGGTCTCCTTGCCTGATGCCTCTATGGCCATCAAAGTATCCCTCAAGAGCACCATTAACTGAGTTAGAGTACTTTGTAGTTCTCAGGCATGTGAAGATCCAATCAATCAACTTAGAAGGAAAGTTGAGCAACTTTAGAGCACCAATAATAGCTTCCCATCTCACCATGTCATAAGCTTTCCGGATGTCAAGATTGGCTGTGCATCTTGGCGGCCCTCTGTCTCTGTGGTAGTACCTCAGTAACTCATGCGAAAGGAGGGCGTAGCAAGTGCCTATGCTTCTTCCACTAACAAAGGCTGATTGGTTATTACTAACAACAAGGTGAATCACACTTTTTATCCTGTTAGTGATAATCTTAGAGATGCACTCGTAGATGACATTACAGCATGAAATGGGTCTATAATCATTTAGGCATGAGGGGTTGCTTACCTTTGGCACCAGGGTGATAGCAGTAGCATTAACTTAAGAGAGCATCTTGTTGGCTTTTAAAAAGTGAGAGACTGCTGCCATGAAATCAGCACCAACTATATCCCAAGTTTTCTTGAAAAAGAGGGCTGTGTATCCATCCGGGCCAGGGGCTTTATTATCATGCAACGAGAATAAGGCATCCTTTATCTTATCTCAAGATTAGAAACATCTCTAATAAATCCGCATGAGAGCTGTCTTCAAGGCGATGGTGAAAATGGATGGCATTGAGGCAGGATTGAATGCTTGTCTATGGCTGGTTCCCATGAGATTCTTGAAATGATCAACAACTTCCTTTGATATCATCTCCTCATTTTTCATTTTTTTGTGTTGCTTGCAATAAAAAAGATATTTTCTTTCTTCTAGCAATCATAGATTGATGAAAAAAGGCACTATTGCAGTCCCCAGAAGCCAATGGATTCTAGATTTCTGCCGAAGGAAAGCTTCCTCTTGTCTAGCTAATGTTGAGTATTCACGGATGGCCGTCTGCTCTTGCTCTATTAACACCGGTTGGAGTGCTCTGGAGCCTGCTTTGAATAGATTCTAGATTGGCCTTGGCAGCCTCCACCCTTCCTTGGATGTTGCTAAATCTTTGGTTATTCCACTCCTTGAGCTCAACTTTCAGCTTTTTAAAATTAATGACCCATTTTTACTTTACATAGGATTACCCCTTATTTCAGTGCTCCAAACTCTTCTAACAATGTCCAAAAAATCAGGTTCATCTGTCCAAAAGTTGTAGAACTAAAATGGCTTCCTCCCTCTAGGATCATTCTTGAAGATGGTCACCACCATTGGGCTATGGTCTGAAATTCCAGCAGGCAAGAATTCAGCTTCGGAATCAGTAAATTGAGCAAGCCATGCGTGAGCTGGGTTAACTAAGACTCTGTCCAACTTCGAAGTAATGCCTCTGACTCCCCCACTTCTGTTGCTCCAAGTAAACCTGCAACCTTTTAATTTAAGGTCACATAAGTTAGCCTCTTGAAAGCTTTCAATCACATTGGCAGTCGCTCTAGGATGAACATTCTTCCCCCCAACTTTCTCATGGCTGGCTAACACTGTGTTGAAGTCGCCTAAGATGATCCAAGGGTTGTCAAACAGTTTAGAGAAAGAAGTAATATCCGCCCAAAGTAAATTCCTTTCATTATATATTAGAAGCATAAATGAAAGAGAGCAAGATACGGCTCAGCCCTATAAGATAAGAAAGAACATGACTACACTACATCTGACGGATTTCATGGTCACGGTCCTTTAATGAAATAGGCCCCTCTCACTACAAGCCGGAATCAAAACGGAAGTGCGGATTAATAGGCCCCTCTCACTACAAGCCTACATTGAACCTAAGTGTGCGCTAGCTAGCCCTGGAGTTTTTCAGCTGGGATAGTCATCGCGTCAGAGAGACGGAACTTTACTTCACTGAACCGGTACTACTATTTGTTTGTCGTCTCCTACAACTTGTTTTCGTCCTTCGCTCGTCATGTAGGAGACGAAGTCACTTAGTTCCGTTAGGAATTCAGGAGACGAAACGCAAAGTAAAGTTCCCTAACCCTAGCGAAGCGGTATCCGGGGCTCCGTAGATACCTACCGGCGAATCCGTGCTTCCTTCAAATAAAGGAAGGAGGGTTCCGGGTCGAAACCCGCCTGGCGGGTGAGTTGTTTACGGAACTGTACTGATTACGTGACTCGACTTTGAAGAGGACGAGCTCCCGGGAGCCTTCAAAGTAGTGTTGAAGCGGGGACAGGATACCTGCAGTCTTCAGTAGCCAAAGACCAATTCCTTATTTATACCCAACCCTCTCGTGCTTATTACTTGACTGCCGGCTAGCTCTAAAAAAGTACTCCACTTCTCTCTCTAGCGTCTTCCGGCGGAAAGAAAGCCGTTCCTTAGAGTCCGTTCCGTCGGTATTAGATTAGATGTTTGTAGAACCTCCTGAACGTTCAGGAGGTTCCTCCCACGTAGTTCAGTAGAGCTCCGTGACCCTTAACCAATAGAAAAAAGCTGTCGGTAACCGTCCGTGAGTTACCTAGTTGAAAGGACCGCTCCGGGAGCCTACGCTCGTCAGCCTACAAAAGATCCTAGATATTGGGATAAGTGATAGGAATATGCGCTCCGGGAGCCTTCACTCGTCAACCTAAAAACAGAGGAGTTCCCTCACTACGAAAGGTGTCCCGTGGATGGACGAGTTCCTAAACTACGAAAGATATGGAGCGGATGAACTGCTATGAGTTCCGGAGCAACAAAAGTGTGGAGTGGATGGTGTTGTTCATTCTGGAACAAACAACTAAATCCGGAACAACAAAAGGCATGAAATGGATGGTGTTGTTCCTGTGAGCCCTTTTAGCCGGAACTCTACTCGTCTGCTTGCCCCTTTGAGTATAGTAGTAGTAGTACGTTCCTACCGTGGAGCCGAAGGCTCGCAGGCAGACGAGGAGCGAAGGCCCTTTTAGACGCCCCGGGTTTGCTCGTCTTTAAGTAAAGTTCAGTTTACTAAACTCGATTTCACAGCGACCTTCCTGGTAGTGCCCAGTCGAATCTCTTAATAGCAGCATCTATGAGAATCCTCAAGCATTTCGCGCTCCTTACCATAGAAGTCTTTCTTTATTCGGACACCCGCCGAAAGATAGATAACCTGGAAAATCGAAGGAATGATTGGATTTAGAATTCGTATCTAGAGATAGATCCTATCCGACCGATTGAGACCACAAGTTCAAATGACATTGCCAAAAAGAAACTGGCAAGGTGCCCATTTCTTCATCAAAAGACGAATGAGTACCCTTTCCTTTGCCTTTGAAGCCAAAATGGATTGTTTTTCCTTTCTACCTTACATAATGAATGAAGGCAAGGAACTTGAGCAACCAACCATAGGGTTTTGTGCGTGCGGCGAATCATTACGAAGCGTCCAAGAGAAGATGTTCTATTTTTCCATTTCCATAAGTAGGATAGGAGGAGGAGGAATGTGTTCGCTCAAGAAAGGCGGCTGCAAAGAAAGGTTATCGACCGTAAATGAATAATAGGAAAGGCAGGATTGTTTACGGGGGATAAAACGGATTCTAATATTCCAATTCCGATGCTCGTGGAGAAAGAATCAATGAAAAGAAGGAGCATCTCGTATCCAGCGCCGAAGGCTTTGAACCAAGATTTCCAGATGGGGAAAGAATCGATCCATTGAAAGCATGATCATGAGCAAGTGTGTTTTTAGATTCCTGGAACAGAAGCGGCGGATGGGGAAGCGAAGCCTTGTTTCCAGGATCGGATCTATTTCTGTCTCACCTCGTAATTCCTTAATTAGAAATCAGACTTGGGCCACAGGCGTTCGGGGGAGCAAACAAACGTAAGCTTTCAAGCCCTTGACTAGTAGGGGCGCAGGAGCTGTCAGCCTCGAGCGAGAGGGACGCGACTTTCGAATTCGGAGCTGGTATGGACGTCTTTGATTGGATGGAGACAGATATATAGACAGTGTGCAGTGAGGGAACAAGCAAGGGATGAGCTGCGCGAAATCCGTTGCGCTAACGCGCAGTAGTTTTCTTGCTAGTAGCCAGTCTTTACTTAACTCGGCCCAAGCCCGGAACTCCCATGCCTTTCTTGGTCGGACCAACCCAACCGGCGATTTCCATTTCCGACAAGTCTTTCTGCATTTTTAGAGCAAGAAGCGGAACTACAAGAAAGCTTTCTTTATCTTTATGGATAACCAATCCATTTTCAAATATAGTTGGGAGACTTTCCCCAAGAAATGGATACATAAAATGGAAAGATCGGAACATGGGAATAGATCTGATACCAATACGGACTACCCATTTCCATTGTTGTGCTTTCTGAAATTGCATACCTATACAAGGGTTCAAGTTTCGATCGATATTTGCGGAGTGGATCATCCCTCTCGAAAACGAAGATTTGAAGTGGTCCATAATTTACTGAGTACTCGGTATAACTCACGCATTCGTGTACAAACCAGTGCAGACGAAGTAACACGAATATCTCCGGTAGTCAGTCCATTTCCATCAGCCGGCCGGTGGGAGCGAGAAGTATGGGATATGTTTGGTGTTTCTTCCATCAATCATCCGGATCTACGCCGTATATCAACAGATCATGGTTTCGAGGGTCATCCATTACGAAAAGACCTTCCTCTGAGTGGATATGTGGAAGTACGCTATGATGATCCAGAGAAACGTGTGGTTTCTGAACCCATTGAGATGACCCAAGAATTTCGCTATTTCGATTCTGCTAGTCCTTGGGAACAGCGTAGCGACGGATAATTAAGAATCAGAATAGGTCCAGTCCAGGGGACAAATCAATAGGAAATGCTATTTGCTTCGTAAAAATTACTATGAAATGAAAGAGTTTCCCGGGAATTGTCTTGATCGTCGGATATCATTGAGAAATAGGAAAAAGTGTTCTCGAACGATTTCCTGCTATTCTTCCCAGTATGGAATGAGTCAAGAATCAAGCTACAAGTCTCGATCTATACGAAACGCACAGGGGTTTTTGTGTTTCTTTCGGTTTCATTGATAGCAGAAGAGTACGCGCGCTAGCGCGCGGAGCCTGAAAAACGTAATAGGCAGCTGACTACACGGAACCAGAAAGAAAAAGCGAAAAGCAGCGAGCGGAGCTTGAAGAAGCGAGCACTTAGCTTATAGTCTAGTGTAGTCAGCTGCTTGCTCGCCTTTATAGCTTATGGGGGCTTACGAACGAGTGGAGTGCTTACGCCCCTTGTGAGATAGGGGCGAGCCTTGTCTACGAAGCTTCGCTCGCCTCAAATTGACAACTCCCCTCGGGCTCTTACCATACACCACTTCGAATGGTTACTTCCCCCCCCCTTACTTAACACAGGCCGATTCACATGGTTTTGATAGGCAAAGTCCGAAGTTGGAAGAACTTATTCCCACTTGCTCGGTCTCCCTTGCACTAAGCTCCTCAGCAAGTCTCCCAGTGACCGACGACTGGAGTCTTGCCGTCCTGAGTGATAAGCACTGCTAAACCTCAGTTCAGTGCCTAATTTATTCCATAGCACCCTCTATTAGATTAGAGGGCAGACTGGTGTCTTGATCTCCTTGGGGGACCCTTTCTTTCGTCATAAGGCGTGGTTTCTCACCACCTAATGATGATCAAATCACGATCATAGGGTAGCCGGGTTCTAATTCCATATGCAGATAAAATATGAAATCAAGACCCCGAAACTTATTTAGTTCCAGATGATGCAGAGCCAATTCTAATTCCGAATCCAATCCCATCTCCTGAGCTATACCTATAACTTCTGAAAATGTAGATTTGCCCGAACTTATTTAATTTAATAAGGCGAGATGGAGACCCTGATTTGGACCCTCGTGATCGAGCTTATGATTGTACAGAACACGAAGCCATAGTCAAACGATCCAAACCAGGTTGAGAGCGTCGAAGCTTATCCACCTGAAGCACTCACTTCTACTCCTTGCTGTGGAAGCAGTGGCCGGAAGCTTCACTGTGGAGGCGGGCGGTCTGATGGAGCTGATTAGCTCCACAACCGAGATGGAGCCATCCCTGGAACCCAGGTTTAGAACTCCTGAGACTGGCCCACAAGAATCCATCTCAGGATTAGAACCTGCAATACAAAGACTAACCATGGAGGTCACTGAAACTGCTGAATCGACCTCAGAGAAGGAAGAAGAACAAGAGCTACTGCGGTTGAGGAACAAGCCGTCGTGGCTGCACCTGTCAAGTTACACGGTCTTTCTGTTTGCCCGCTTTGATTAGGCTTTATTCCCGAGCGCTCTTTTTCAATACTCTGGTGGAACTGGAGAAGCAAGACTAGCCCTTCTTAGTCAAGCTTTGGCCTTGCCGCCTTTCTAATCGGCATCTTTTGATCGTTTCACTGTCATAATGGGAAAAGATCCACTACACTGGCCCGAGAAGGTGTGTAAACGGTCACTCTCACACAAACAAAAAGGTATCAACAATAGACACTATTTTCATTTAGAAAAAAAAGTAGGGACCTAAGCACGAAGCAAGATATCCTCTAGGAAGGATAAAGGCATTAGCCAATCCCAGGAGCGGAGCGTAGAAGGTATGAGTTCGACACCCGGTTAGCCCATAGCTTTATGGCTTAGAAGAGTAGCTGGCATTGGCTCTTTGCTTTAGGGACAGTCGATCAAGGGGATGACGGAAGATGGCAGAGAATGTAGAAGATAGCCACAGACAAGGACTTTCGGCAAAGAAGGTAGGCGGAATAAGCTGTGAGGTTTGGATTGGACAAAGCAAAAAAATGCCTTTTTGACACTAGAATACAAGGATCTGGTGAATAGGCCCGGTTCATTGGCCAGGAATCTTAACCCCCCCCCCAGTTCTCATTCCTGCCCTTCACCGTTCTCGTATGCTTAACACATGGTGTAGCTTTCTTGTCTAGCCTAAGGAATACGTTTCCGAGCGTTCCAGTCATGCATTGTGTTTCCAGTTTGCTTTTTGGCTATCTTTGCTAGAGATTCCGCGTGGAAATAAAATAGATCTTGATCTAGAGTCTGTCATGTTCGAGTATTCCATGTGTATTTCTTATGTATACTACTAAAAAAAAAAAAAAGGTTGGTCACAGTGCTCACCCTGTGTGATTTTCCCGGAAAGCTGCTCGGTTGTAACAACCGGCTCGGGATAGTATGGCTCTATCTTAGTTCCTGCCCCTCTCACTATAAAACGAATAACAAAGGGACTCGAAATGTATGTCTGCTAGGGCAATGGCAATCTATCAGGTTTAAGAATGAGCTCGACTGCCAAGGTTTAGGTTTCTTGTTTCTCGACCAGCCCTTGAACCGCTCCGTGGGCCTCGGGACTTGCTCGACCATAGGGAGAGGTTATTGAATAATCTCGAGTGATAACGAGAGGAAGCGGGGATTAAGGGAGCCAGAAGTAGAGGTAAAATTGAGGCTTTCCGAAAAGCTGTTGAGGATCTTTCTATTATGGATCTTTGATTTCTGGGGCCGGAATTTACATACTGTTAGGGAAGACTAGATCGAGCCTTGGCAGATAGCAGCTGGTGTAATCTTTTTCCCAAGGGCTCTGTTCATCACCTATCTAGTTCATACTCAGAGCATCTCCCAATCCGTATTGAGACTGTAGGTAAAATCAAAGGTAGGAAGAGGTGAAGACGTGCTGGTCCTTTCCACTTTGAGGCGAGATGGCTGAGGGATCCTGAATGTGAAGAGATTGCTTGGTACCCTTTTTTTGCTACTGCAAAGCTGGACTGATAGCGCACTGAACCGTACCGTAGTATGAATAAAAGGATGCACTCTTTACTGCCGCTTCCATGCTTATAAGCTTCCAGTCACGCTTGCCTGCCTTTCCTTTTTTTCT
This sequence comes from Stephania japonica, assembly GCA_039657345.1. Classification (NCBI taxonomy): domain Eukaryota; kingdom Viridiplantae; phylum Streptophyta; class Magnoliopsida; order Ranunculales; family Menispermaceae; genus Stephania; species Stephania japonica. Next base: position 83,515 of record JBBNAE010000017.1, on the reverse strand, counting down.
CTCCCGTATGCTATGCTTTGATATCAGCATAGGAAGAAGAAGGCAGTCGACCACAAGCCGACCTTTAGTCAAGAGATTGGTTAGGGGGCGATAATCTTTCCGGAAATTATTTTAATAAAACAAAACAAACAATAATTTTTTTTTTGAAAAGCGAGAGACCCTACCTGTTGATGACTAAATAGGTTCGAAGACGCCGCGAACAGGAAGTCTAACAATGCCCGGAGACCTCTGCCTACTCCGCTTCATCTTCTTTTCATTCCTTTAGCTACTCAGATGCTTCGTTCGCTAACGATCTTAGTCGAATGAGCCCATCCCTCTGGCTTCTACCCAGAAGTGGTCTGCTTTGCTCATCAAAGAGAAAGGATTCTCAAGAAAAGGGTCTTTCTTAGCTCACTGAGCTAAGATTGTATCCTTCTCCTGAGGCCCACCCTATCAAGACTGTGGTCTCTCTCTTCCTCATTTGAACTTGATGCCCAGGGTCTCCTATGACTACCACTTTCATTTCAGGAGTAAATCTCCGGCTTTTCAAAAGCTCATCTCTATAGTACCGGTGCGGTGGTTGGAGTCTCCCCTTCTCTTCTTATTGACATTGACCCAAGGAAAGAGAAAGGAATCCGGGCAAGCAGTCTTGCTTGTTAGCGTATAAGATCGAGTCTCTATTGAGAGGTTATCTCTTTATTTTCCTACCCGAGGAAGAAGTGCTCCACCGATAGGAAGCTCTAAATCATAAAAGAAAGGGCTTGTTCAGCTGCTCCTTTGAATGATCTAGCTCTTTCACTTGCTTTCTTATTCAGTCCTCGGAGACTCTTGCAGGATCCATCCAACAACTATTTCACTTCTCTTCTTTGCTCTCTTTTCTCTTACGTCATTTAGTTATTATTGCATTCTTACTAATACTAATACGAAGGTAACTTCATCTTTTTTTTTTTGAGTTCCTTGTAGACTAAAATTCGCATATACATATAAATTTTTTAGTTGTACGGTGAAACCAGTATCCCAATTTTTTAGTCAACCATAAGGAAATCAATCGGTACACATTAATGACTGAAATTAAATACTTCCCCGAGAAACTCTACAATAATTGGTTTAATCGATCGGTCTGTTGTCTGTGCTCTCTCTCTTCTGTGTTACTGGCTGTCATGGATCGGTCGCCCCTTTGACTCGTCCTAAAAGGGATAGGGATAAGGAGGCGAGGCAGATATTGAATTCACAGAGAAGTCAGTCAGACCTTTCTTTAGCGAGTCAAGATAGCAATGAGCATATCGGGATGATGAGATATGTCCCATCGAAACTCCTGATCCCGAGATTCGAAAGGAGCAGCTAAGAAGAATAAGCTGGGAAGAAACCTCTCCCGTTTTTGACTCACTCGTTAGGTCGAGCCTTAGCCTAATCGGCTTCTCTTTCGTTCTATAAGAACTCAAAATGGACTACTCGCTACAAGTATTCCGCTTTCTTACCTCTACTTCAAATAAAAATAGAGCTATAGAGCAGAGTCAAGAGAGCGGAGCTTTATACGAGGATTTATCTAGTAGTTACAAAAGATAGGAGGATCCTATTCAGGAAAGAAAGTGACTAATGGATTATGCGGGTTCTGTGCCAGAGGTGATTTTCAGGATAGAAGGATAAGTTGCTTCACTTTCACAGTAAGAAGTAAGATTCGCTAAACGCGAAGCGAACCTAGTGAACGTAAATAGCTCAGCGAGTAATCAATGTGTTTCCAAGCGAGAGGTCCCATTTCAGGGGATATGCCGGGGAAGGATGAACGACTGACAAAGCAAGAGCGAAGTGTACATTTTGGGCGAAGCTGGAATTTCCGCAGTCTTTCAAACAATTTGCGCAAGTTTGTTACATGGTCCTCTCCAACCCGTGACTTGGCTATCATGTCGTCCACATACATATACTTCAATCTCCTTATTATGTTATGCATCATGTCATGGAATAGAGTAACCATGGCCCTCTGATAAGTCGCCCCAGCATTTTTCAAGCCGAATGGCTTCACCTTATAACTGAAGGTTTCCCGCTTAGTGATGAAGGCTTTATCTTCTTCTTCCATTTGTATCTGATTATACCCTGAGAAGCCATCCATGAATGAAAACATAGAGTTTTTCGCAGTGTTATCCACGAGCACATCTATGTGGGGTAATTGAAAGTTCTCCTTCGGACTGGCCCGATTTCAGTCTCTGTAGTCTACACACATCCGAACCTTTACATTATTATTTGGCACAACATTGCATTGGCGATCCATTCCGAGTATTGGGCAACTTCTAGAAAGCCAGCATCAAATTGCTTCTTCACCTCCTCTTTTATCGCGAGGCTCGTTGAGACCTCCTCAGCCTTTGCTTCACTGGCTTATATCCTGGTTTCAGAGGGAGTTTGTGCACAACAACATATGGGTATAAGCCAGGCATATCTTGGTACGACCAAGCAAAGATATCTTTGAATTCTCGTAAGAGATCGATCAGTCTAGCCCTCTTATCTTAAGTCATTGGAGTGCCAATCATCACCTCCTGCGTGTCATCTTCTGACCCCAGATTTACTATCTCCACTGCATCCTGATTGGGTACTATCCCCTTATCATCATGTTCAATCAATCGGGACATTGGACATTCATCAGACATTTAGAACTCATCATCTTCATCTAGATCGTCACTGTCCTTTGCAATTATTGGTTCATTGAAATTGGTATAAAAAGTGGGATAGTTATGGTATGGGCAGAGCCCTCGGGAGCTACGAAATCTAAAAGTTTTCAGAGGGTCCCAGTCAGCAGGTACTTCCCCTCTCTCGGTCGATGGCACTGGATTGCCTGGTTGTTCTTCCCTATAAAGGTTGGAGATGCCTTGCCGGTTGAATCAAAGGATACTGGCTTGCTCAGATATCAGGTAAGGGTGAAAGCTAGCCAGCAGAAGAACAAGGGGAGAAGAGCACCTGGTGGGATTGGGTTAGCTAACATTTGTGAGGGGAAGGCCGGATGCATAAGTTGACGTTCTTTGGCGGGAGCATCAAAAACACTTGGATGTGGAGGCGCTTTTTGCCCTGTATTCGCATCTATCAAACTCAAATAAAGGATTAAAGGAATGAATGCAGCTAGAGTACATCACATAGATGGAAGGAAGAGGCGGCAGCAGAGCTCAGGGGTTATTCTATTCAAGGAGGAGTCACTATGACTGCAGTATATCTCTTTGGTATGATATGAAAGAGGCCCGATGAAATAACTCCATCTATTGGTTTATGCGCTCCAGTAAGCGATTTCGTCTCAAATGCTGCTCCGGCTTTTCTTATTCTTGCTTAGATGGCCCCGGTAGGAAATTCGATGCGAGGACTGTCAAGTAGGTAGAAAAGAGAAAAGAATACACTTACCTCTTATCGGCTCTTAAAGCAAGCGATAGCTAATCCATAAAAGAAAAGCAAGCTAAGATAAGGGAAAGGCAACGCATAAGCACACGCACGAGTACTTAGTAGACTTCTTTCTTGGTTGGGTGCTTCTTGAAGGCTCTCTAGTAAGCTCCAGCTATGGATAGGGAGAGGAGAAGGTACGAACTCGACTGATAAGGCCCACGGAGCGGTAACGAACTCAACAACTGAGTTGTTGAGGAGTGGGTTTAGAATAATCTCTACTTCTTTAGTGGAGGTTTAAGTTCGTAGACGCTCTTCTTTCTCACTCATTTCTCACGAGCTGGACTCGAACCAGCACCTTTGGGATCAAAAGACAGGCCCTGCCTCCAACCTTGAGCAATTCGTGTGAACAGCTAAATAAATAGCCCATCATCCTAATTGAAGGCCCATGCCTTTACTAAACGACCCAGAACGAAGTACTTTGATCTCGCGAAGTACAGGAAGATTTTCAATACGGAGAAACTAAAAGCCCTGCAAGGGATGTGAAGCCCTTCTCATCACCCAGTGGATCAAGGAGGCAATCCTTTTATTGAATCCATTCAAAATGATGTGCTAATCACAAGGCCTACTTATTCTCCTAATGCAACCCGGCGTTGTAGGGGATTCAATCTGATCTCAAGATATGCTCCTCCAAGGACTAAAGGTTAAGGGTGATCCCATCCAGCATAGGCGGGTAGAGTTAACTCATCCGGTAGCGAGGGGATGATGAACAATGATGCTATAGCTGCTCACCTTTCCGCTATCTGTCTTTAAGTTAGAGGAGGCTAAACAGCCCACCAACCAATCTTTCTTTCTATCTCGCGAATTCTTGATCTTCGGGGAAGGTTTTTTTACCAGAACATATCCGGGCCGGGTTGAGAGCTTTAAGCTGGGGCAGGCAGATATACGATCTCTTCCAGTACGAGTACATTCAAAGGGCAGATGGGTCGATTGCCCGAAGGAAGCACTCATTCATATATCTTGAAGTTGTGAGATAGCATTTTAATACCCTCGGGCTACACCACTACAAAGCCCGCAGGTGGAAAAGAGAAATATCTTCACTTGACTGACCCGTTAGGGTAAGCCGAGTCATTTGCTTGACCTTCACTCCTTTCCCTCGTTAGGGATTTCCGCTTTGTGTAGCATTGGAGCTGAAACCCTGACTTCGCCTACTTCCTCATCAAAGGCTAGTTACCGCCCCTTCAACCAGACTTTGATCGATTCCCCGACATCGAGAAAAGCGGGGGTAAGACTCCTAATTCTAACTGCTATTCATTGATTTTATTTGCTAAAGTAATACTGACCTCTGGCCTTTCAACTACGCTAGCAAGGCATCTGAAAAAAGATTTGGAAAGAGTCTGGTGCCTATGAGGTGCATGATTCTCTGCTGCTTTCTCTCCTTTAATCGCTTCGCACCTTTACCCAATAATAAATCCTCTTATACAAGGAATTGGATTCTCATGCTGAAGGACGAGAATGGAATTAGGATTAAAGAAGGGAAAGACCTTGGCGCTTGAGAGGACGAATAGCTCTTAGGGGGATCGGGATCAAGCACTGTTAGGAAAGGCTACTTAAAGGAAAAAAGCCCGGGTTACCTATTTTTTGTTTTTCTTTGAGATCGGACTTATCCTTTACCTATGGTGTGATTGACGGAAGTAGTCTATCTGCCCGCCAATGGGAAGCTTTGGAAGCTACAAATAGAACAACATTGGAAATGGATTAAATGACTGAAGAAGCGCTCCACTACGGCCGATTCAATAGTGTTTGTCCTAGCTCCCTGCAAACAAGGGTCGATGTAATTGAGGTTTGGGTAACGAACAGGTTCTTTCGGTAAAGAGGGAGACAAAGCCTTTTCACTTCAACTAATCGTTGATTGCTGGTAAGCCAGAAGCTTTGAGACGACTGATGTCGGTATTGTGTAGGGCAGTAGGTCGGGGCCTGAGCCAAGTCCTCCCATTCTAAAAGGGGAAAGGGGAGGGGCCTGAGAGGGAAGCCTATCAAATCAAGAATAAGCTAAGCAGACTGACAGCGCCCAGAGCTCGTTAGTTAGGTTCTGATGCTACGAAAAGGAATCAAAAGAGGACTCCATTTTCGAATAAGAAGCATTTACGAGGCTTCTGCCTTTGATGGACAAAAGGGCTAAAGTAAGTTTTCATCACATTACAACCCCTGGTTTTTTGAATCTTACTTTATTCAAGAAAATCTTTCTTCTCAGTTGGCCACCACGTTTCGGGGGAGGCTACAGAGGTAGCAGTAGGAGCTGTGGGCGCCCCTAGAAGTCAATTAATGCATCTATCGGTATGAATACGAAATTCCTTTTCTTCTCTATGGTTGCTTTTCCTTCGCTTCCAAGAAAACTTTCTTTTTAGATTTAGCTCCCTACTCTCGGTTACGAAGAGGGCGGAATAGAGCTAATTGCAACTGATTCTATAGCAGCCGATCCACCAGAAAATGCTGCTTTGCCTTCTTAGCTTGGAAAAGATTTTCTATTTTGAATTCGAGTTGTTCAGTCAGTGTAAGGCACCAGTGATGCTAGGCTAGGGCCGTTAAGAGCTGTTCGTGATGCACCGGTTCCACCTTACTTACTTTGGTACGACATATATAAATATTCTCTCTCCACTCCAAAAAAAGGTAGTTCAGATATTGATAGGAAATGGGGGTGGAGCTGAACAAGAAGTGAAATAGAACATATAGCGGAAACTGGGGATTTCCTTCTTTGCCACATCTTTCTTTATGAGATTCCCTATTCAGTCAGGAAAGACAATAAAATTTAAGTTTTTAGCTTTCCTTCCCTTTAGTCAGTCAGTATGGTTAGAGAAAGTCCCCTCTTCTCTTGCCCTAGTCAGAATAGCTCTAAATTAACCTTCCTGTACCGCAGGTTAATTAAGGAGAAAGAAGAAGACCAAGCTCCCTTGTACGCAGCAGTGATAGTCAGTATAGATAGCAAGCCAGTCTTTCTGTTAGTCAATATGCCCTTCCTTATTTATATAGTAGGGAAAAGCGATAGGTACTCATGAGCAACAAGTATCTGTCCTTTTCTTTTTCTTTCTTTAATAGCTTTAATTTAATAGAAACAACAAGAAGCAACAAAGTGGAATATAAAGAACAAGGGCAGGAGTGGCTAAGCTTGCCTCAACTCAGGGAAACCCCCACAACTTCGAAAGTTGCTTGTACTTTCACCGCCCGCCCCTGTAATCACGTCATTTGATCCCCTTCCTGGCCTCTTCGACATATGAATATGCCTCGCCTCGAAGAATAAGGAAGAATCATCAGCGAATAATGCCAACAATCCCTATGATTCATTTCGGTACAAAGAAGAAAGCGAGTCTCTGCTCGGCTTTCAAGAAAGTGCTACTTATTCTTCAGAAATCATCTACGGAGATGTCTCACTGCTTGTGACTTGACTTCTTTACCGGATTTCTAGGACAGGAAAGAGGGAGAGAAGGAGAAGTAGTGTAATCAATTTAGACCCCCAAAACAAGGTGAAAAGCTAATTCCTTCCTTACTGCAGTAGCTCTAGTAGTAGCAGTAGGAATAGTGGCCAAATAGACTGAATTCGTCTTAGTAGTCTTAGTGCCGTAGTAGGATTCCCTTCGTCCCCTTCCCTTTGTCCTTACCTGCTGACAGCAAGCATTCCTGGGGGAAGTAATCCGCCAAGGAATAGAAAAGAGAAGTTTAATCCTCCTGGTCCTATCGAACCAGTCACTTCATACCTGGTGGAAGGTGCAGATGAAAGAAAGAATCAGCAGTGGGAGCAGCAAGTCTTTTTAAAGTTTAAGAAGACCATATACGGTTAGATCTAATTCTAGCTTCTCGAAAAAAGGAAAGGGTTAAAAATAAATTTGGCAAAGGAGGGGCGCGAAGTAGGACTTCTATATCAGGGGTCTAATTCACAGTAGGGGTAGGCCCGGGATTAGTAGCCCGTTCTTAACCTCTCGTTATTACTCGAGTTCGTACCGTCAGTTTCGTATCTTGACGGGAGAATTGGCTTACCGTGCCTCCATTGCTGGATTGGTTCATTCCTTTGACGAGCAAGCGCTAAAGCCGGCTGGCATTGAGTCATACATCATCCCCTTATAATAGCAAAACTCAACAAGGCTCGACGCAAAGCACTAAATTTCAGGCGCATTAATCAGGCTTTGAAGGTCACACAAGAAGGCTATTAGACCGACAGTAGGAAGTGGTGGTTATAAATTGATCTTTTTAGGCAGGAGAAAGAATCTTGCATCTATCTCTAGTTGCTCCCTTGAGCGATCTATCCCTGGTTTTGTGACGTCGAGTTTGCTCTATTCTGCTCCTATCAAGCTTCGCTTCGCGCATGATAGCGGCATTATTGGGGGAAGGAAGTCGCTCGCTAGTGCACCTCACCAAGCGTCGCTAAGTCAATTCATGCTTCGACGCCTCGTGTTTTTGACAGAGTGTTGTGCCAGAGGTTCGGAGGAGCTATAACTCATTTTGGGCGAAAGCCCCTTCTTTCACTGCCGATTCTATTCCTGATGTGGCATTACCTGTGTTGGATAGGAAGAAGGAGGTATATGCGCGAGAGCAAAGATAGCTATTCGCTTGACTAGCTGTCCACCTCTGATCACCATCTGTTTCGTTACCTAGAGATGAGCTTGACTGGTACTCTAAGACGAAGGTGGTCCGATCAGGCAAAGCAGGCTCAACGTATGCTCTAGCTCCAAGATGGTAGTTTGAGTTTGAAAGGTGAAAGAGAATCGTCATAAATGATATTAAATGAGATTTTGATTCTCACTATTCGAATCTAGCGCGAATCAACATCTGTACTTTTAGCTAGTCTAGGTCGCTTGTGACTTATGTGGCTGACTCAGCTTCTCCCACTCAATTCTACGAACATACTAGCCATACGTGCTGGACGTACTGCTTACAAATTCATAGCTTTACTTGCCACTTGCCAAAGCTACTGGAAAAAGCATTCCTAACTGTAAAGTGGCCAGGACCATCACCTCAAGTACGAATCCCAGAAGGAGATGCCCCTCTATCCCTAAATCGCTGTTCTATTACTGGAGCATGAACAGAAGAACGATCGAAGGAATTGTCAAGAGGAGGGGTATCTGTGCGCTGCTCAGGATGATAGTTTTTATTCCGAGGATGATATGCTTATTCGATGACTGGGATTGCGCCGTAGTCACACCAAGCTCGTACTGCTGCGAAGCGCTTCCCTTAGGTAGGCTTATAGCACTTACCTACATAGAATACATAAAAGGAGGTTTGACATGCAGTAGTGCAATTCACTTTCAAGCATCGCATCGTACTATGCTATGGTTCGCTTGTCGGTTCACTTGTCGAGTTTTTTCTTTGTCACTAGATCACCCCTGTCTTTCGACATTTTAGTACAGTGCATGAGCGCTCAGATATGCCTAAAGCTATTTAGAGTTAGCTCACAAGCAGTTGTATGCAAGGCAGTCAGAGCCATCAGCGCCTCATTACTTCTGAGAAAATCCCACCTCTTGAACAATATACCATATCGAAGAAGCAAGAGTGGACTCCTCAGAAATGCGCTTTAGTTTCCGTGGCGCAACAGGAGGACGAAGAAGAAAGGCCTTTTTTCAAAGTATAATCAGACTCCAGCGTACCATGACGGATCCTCTGGATGGATTGTAATGGTAGGTTGTATTTAGCTCTCATAGAAATAGCTTTCGTGATTCTGATAGCAAGACTTGCCTGATCAAAGGACTTCTCATCAAGGTCCTTTGGTGCAAGCCGCTCTATCAGATAGTGTCTTACCATCCGCCACTCATAGCAAGTTAGCAACCCCTTATCAGGGAAGGCCAAACAGATATAAGCGGGAAGAGGTTAAGGTCCACTAGGAGCATAGATACTTAAGCAATGGCGCTAGCAAGGCCTAGATAGTCTATTAGAAACTGATACATCAAAAGACGATCTAGGTTGGGAGTACACACGGTAACCCCCTCCCCTTAACCTAACCCTAAAGTTGGCTTTAAGTTGAAGAAGGAGCTACGAATCCTCTGCACGCCATTATACACCCAATCGATAGAGGGGATAAATCCGTACTATCCAAATGATTGCGTACTATAAAGAAAGAAAGCGCTTAGCGAATTCGCAACAACCCGTGTGAGAGGCGAGGGATTTCTATTTCGAGATAACCGCCATACTCTGCTCCATGAGCGTCAAGTATGCTTGCGCTACCTTGGTGTAGGCAATAACAATATCGTCGCCCAAATAGCGTAATCCCAAAACTTCTTACCTGAAGCAGTGCGACTCTCTGTCTGAAGCGAGTTGATGCGCCCACTCCTTCTGTTTATGGATACTACACTAGGGTAGGTATTCGCCCACTCCTTCTGTTTCATGCAAATAGTCGCTACTACTTCTCTAGTAGTTCGATACTACTATTGGGCGATCCTACTTCTCTAGTTCTGTTCACACTAGTGCGATACGTAACTAGTAAAAATCACATTCTCTAGTTCTGTTAGTAGAGACCACTTCTGTTTCTTTGACTAGGGCGATAGTCGTTACTACTACTCTAGTTAGTCGATCCTACTTCTGGTTCTCGATAGGCGACAACTACTTCTGTTTAGTCTATAGTTCGATACTACTTCTATTGACTAGTTATGTACTACACTAGTTTTAAACAGGTAGGTAATCGCCCACTCCTTTTCTGTTACTACTTCTATTGACTACTTCTGTTACTAATGACAATCGATAGGGTATAATACAGTAGTTACTAGTTTCGATAATACACTTGTTTTTCGATACTTCTTCTGATTCGATTACTGTTTCGATTGACTACTTCTGTTTGTCTGTTTGTCGATAGGTGATAATACACTACTTTGTTTTTACACTAGTTACTACATAAGAGACTGCTACTGTTTATGAATACTACATATCAACAAGGCAAGGGCGCAACAACAGCTATTATACGAAGCAGTGCGACTCTCTGTTTGAGTAGTCTTTTTTCATCTATCGTTTTTCGCTGGTGAATACGGTGTAGCAAAAGTCAAACAAAAGCTAAGCGCACTCTCGTCGATCCACCACAAAGGTTAACGACGTATTCGACCTAGTTTTGAATAAAAACCCTTAGGTTAGATAATCGTAGTCTTGATATATGATATTAGAAATCTGTTTAAAGCAGGTGTCGCTACTACTTCTGTACTACACTAGTTTTAACTTCTTTACTAGGTTGTCGATACTACTTCTGGTAATGACAATCTATTCGGTACTACTTCTATTGACTAGTTTCGATACTCGTTCTATTTAGTCGATACTGCTACTAGTTTGTTTTAGTAGAAGAAGTGGGATAGATTTTATCTAAGATGCGCTAACCTTAAGACTGAGTTTGCGTTAGGGTACGAGCGAGTAGCTTCCATAGTCTTCCTCGCTATCTAAAGACTTATGTGATGGCTATTAGAGCCTACTCACAGCTCTCACAACCTTTATTATGTAACTCAGTTAAAGGTCTCGGATGCACCCGAGTTCGGATAAAATCCCACATCTTGTATAATATACCGTATCGAACCAGCAAGATCGGATTCTTCTGACTTATGCCTTAGTTTTGTTGGCGCAACGGGAGGCCTCAGTAAAACCTCTAAAGGAGTTTCGAAGTCTAATAAGACTCTTGCGTACCAGGCAACATAGTCAAGATGTAATAAGACGATTTTTTGTATAAACCTTTCATCCTGTCCGTCAGTAGTTCATTCATCCCTGAGGTCATGCAGGTCTAATCCGCGGGGAAAAACGTATCCGCCTATCAGCCTAATGCTTGACTTTAAGCCCTTCAATCATCGCCTAATCCTTGTAAGTCAGTAGTGTCTGGAGTGAACGGGACTTCAGTTGTAGGACTATGACCCCTTCTTGCTTGTGTTAAGGTTAAGGCGAATTTGCTTTTTCCTTTACTAGGCGACTTAGAAAAAAAGTGCTCTCCCGCCGGCTCAGGAGGATTTCTTTCTTCTTTGATTGAGCGCGGTTCCTCATAATTGATGGTGCAGGGGCGATCTAAGGCCTCTTTCTTCTTGTAAGCGCCTTCGCGGCAGTCGATGTATTCCGTCTTTTCTTGAGAATCGGGCTAAGGTCCGCTCGAGGGCCTGCTCTTTGATCCTCTTTCACTCCTCAGTCCTTGCATATAAAGATTCTTCTTATCCGTGCTTTCGTGGAAGTCTCACCGGAAGTATGACTAAGATAGTTTATCCCAGCGGGAAGCATTAGCACCTCAGCTCAGTACGCATAGAAGTACAGTCTACCTCTATTTAGCTCTACTGGCTTTCTTATACCTATACCAGGAACCCGAGCCTACTAGGAAAGGAAGCCTTTCGCTCTTTTAGATCGTGTAATGCAATCTCTGATCTTCACTTCCTATGCCCTGAAACCAACCCTATATCTGTGTCCTGGGACTTCATAGAAGAAGGTCCTGAAATACTAAACTACGCTGGATTGACTCTGTAAGCTGGAACCACACCACCAAAGCAGGAGCGCTAGAAGAGGTCTTTGCTTTCCCGTGAAAGATTTCGATCAGCGGATGAAGGCGAGAAAAAGGATAAGTTCTTTCAAAAATGGAACCTATGTGGCTGATAAAGAGAAGGAACTCTTGGATGTTTCAAAAATCTGTCTTAGAATTCCCCTTCGTCCCAAGACTAAACTAAGATCCTTGATGAAAGTCAGTCTGGCAGAGATAAGGCTTCCAGAAAGGAAAGGGGAAAACTATATAATATCCTCATTCTGTGTACTGAGGGGCCCCTTTCACATCCTAAGTCCTGTAAACACCGGCAACAAGAAGGCGGCCATAGCTCGAGGCTGAAGCACGGATCAGCGATTACCTACTGCCTCTGCCCCCTATTCCACGGCAAGTTCTGCTTTCTATTGATGAATCTCATAATTCTCCGTTGATACGACATGCTATTTATTCCATTTATTACCTTTAAGGATCAGTCCCTGGTCTTGCAAACTAAATTGATGGTATGGACGAATACCTCGCTTCATCTAAATGTTAAAAGACCCTATCCCCTACAATCCCGGGGAAGGCTTTTTCCTTCTCTCCCAGTTTGCGATATCATGAATGGAGCTCAAAGTAGTAATTCTCTGTCCTTCACTACTTGATTACTCGCTAGTTCGTTTGTTATGTTGCTAATCTGGCCCAGGCTTTCTCTCTTCTCACCCGGATTCACAGACCATTCAGCTATTGACTGGGAATGGGCTAGATCAACTACGAGAAAATCTACTCTAATAGAACACATGGGCCTCCACAGCCCGCTAGAGCTTTCTATTTCTTATGGGTTAGGATCTTCTATTGGCTCATTTTACTACTCGTTTGATGAATTTACAAGTTAGCTGCTGCTAGCAGTATATCTCGATCCTTTTCGTAGCAGAAAGATTCTGAATCTTCCTATGTGTGTGGGCAGAAAAGCGAAGATCGCCCAATAAGCTATCAGCGAACACAGTACCTCCTGCGGACCCTCGGCTCCGGTGATAGACTTTTACTAGCAGTGACCGTGGTCAGTTTGTGTACGTGCTTGTGCTATTCTCCCTCTTTCTTTTGCCAATAGGATATTCTCCGGTGACCAAGCCTACCTAGCTCGAATGGGCGGTTCTTTTCGATCCACGCTTCGCCATCCAAAGAGGAAACCATGTCCGAGAGGAACGCAGTTTGATTTCTTTTAGAACGGAGTCGCTCGACCGTAAGGGAGATAGGTAATTTATAACGAAAATTTGGTATAGGCTTGAGTGGCACTTGGAGTGACTGAGGTTGTGAGTAGGAAATAGAGTCCCAGGGATGAAATAGCTGGTGAGATAAGCAATCCTCATTCAGTCCTTCGCTCTGGGAATTCTGTTACATCTCGCTCAATTCCCTCTCCAAACGAGCCATTTCCAGTACTTCTTTCTGGCCTTGGGATTTTAGTGCTTCTACCGGGTGGAAGTAGCAGTTCCTTTATTTCCTTCTGCCTTGGATCGAATGGGAGAAAAAAAGTGATCTTGTTTCAGGTCTTCTCGCTGAGGATTCTGTTACATCCAATCTAATTTCAGTGCCAGTGAGGGGGGAGTCTATATCAGCTGACCGGAGAAAGGCTAAGCTTACTTTGCCGCGGCACCTTAGCGTCCCTTCCTCTCATTAGCTCTCTTTTATATGCACACGTGCGCGAGCCGTTTCAGAGAAGGAGTGGCTTCCGGCCGGCTTAGACTGCTTGACTGTCTTGCTAACCATTTCGCCTTGAGGGTTGCATGCTAGTCTTAGGTTGTATAAGAGATGTCGCCTTAAGTTAAGGCTTCTTTAAATTAAAAAAAATGGAAATAAGCTTTCTATCTCCCGAAGGCTGATGAAACTAGATCTGGGGGCAAAACTTTATAGGCGCAGTATAAGAGGGTGGAACTCTTCTTTTTTTAGCTTAAAGATAGGCCTTCTCGAGCCTTTTTTACGAAGTAAAGGGAAAGTCAGGATCAATAAGAAAAGAATAGGCATCGAATGCCCTGTTGAGGAAGAGAAGTGGACAAGGAATTAAAATTAGAAATCGTTATGATCTTTATTCCTGTTTAGAAACAAGAAATCCCTAATTTTTGCACTAAACATCATTACAGCTCACTTAGTTCTATACCTCCTTGTTCGCGTAGAGGTGTACCGAAAAAAGATAAAGAAAGAAGGAAAGAGGGTTTTTTTCATAAAAGAGAACGAACCTCTGGGGATACACAGTGCCGATAGGGCAAAGGATGATGTCCACATTCCCTTTGAATCTGCCTTAGGAAAGGGGGATGCTAAAGAGATTGCTATGAAGACTATTATTAGAAAATAAAAGAGTTCCACATCTCTCTCTTTAAAACGGTATAACAATAAGTAAGGAGTAAGCTAGTCGGATCTTGCCAGGAGTAAGTTTATTGATGCAACGAATCGTCTGCAGTCTCTTTGTCAGTTAAGCGAGAGTACATAAGCTCGGAAAGCAGCACATAGAAGTACTCGAGTGAAGAAAGAAGATCGAGGTCTTTCAGAGCCTATCTGATCTTTGTCAATACAGGACTCGGAGCCCCTTGCTCAAACATAAGGGTAATCCTTCGGAATTTTCAATTCCTTTCGGATTTCCACTCGTGGAGGGGGATAAGGCGAATTTTTCATTCTATATGGGGGGAGCTATAGTTCAGCCGTCAGAGGCGGAAGCGGCAAATCGCTTCTACCGAGTTCCCCAACAGCAGCTTAGCTTAGTAGCTTAACTCTTTCTACTGGCGTGGCGCTGCTTGATGTTTCTGATCAATAGGAAGAGGAGGAATAAAAAAAGCTTATGATGAGCATATATTTGAGTCGATCATTTCCAATATCTAATTCCAGTTTTTTCTTATGTAGTGGAAACGCCTTACAATCCGCAGTTTTACGCTTAAGGGAAGAAATGTTCTTGGTGGATGCAGGACCTGGGACCCCCAGAATTTGTATGCAAGATGAGCCTACAGGAGTGCCAATCCACCGAGCCACCAGGTTTGAGAATAAGGTGGGATCCCTGGATGTAGTGGCTGGTGAATCACTGATCAAAGAGCAGATTTTGGAGAGATTCTTCATCGATCTAGTGGCCGGTGAATCACTGATCAAAGAGCGAGCAGCCGCCAGGTTGAATGATTTGGTGGGATCCCTGGATGTAGTGGCTGGTGAACCGCTTCTTCTTCTTCCACGAAGATTCAGACAAAACCGAGCTTGGATGGAACTGAACAAGATTTTTCGAACGAATACAAAGGTCAAAGGCTTTTTTATTGATAAAGTCAAAGGAGGTTATTCTGTAGCCATCGCAGGTTTCATTACTTTTCTTCCATTCCGTCCTCTCAACACTCAAAGGATAGCGAATGATCGATTCACCATTGAGTTAATTAACCCTAAAAGGACGAATATTGTGGTGTTCTAACAGCGGCAGATCAAACAATAACTTGATGAGCATTACGTTACGAAAAATCAAAAAAGAGACCTCAATTCCGAAGCCTAGCGTCTCCTGATAACACTCTATCACCTTAATCCATTCTTTTGTTGAGGGTCTGGCACTTATTCCGGCCCTCTATTTACATAGCGAAGAAAGGCAAAGGCTCTTGCTCGAATGCGTGACTGCGGCGCGCCTATCGCCCCGGTACGGCACTCTAAAATGCATGTTGGGTTGAGGCCAGCAAGAAGACTGCGACTAGGGAGACGAAGAATGGAATTTCAGGCAGAGTCTCAATAAAAAGAATTTAACACCGGCTGAACCAACTGCAAGCTTTCAACCGGACCCTCTGCTGGATCGAATGATTCCAATCCCTCCCCGCCACCCTTTAACGGAGCCAATGAAGTGCTTTCACCCATCGGTAGTTAATAGGTATATAAGCATCAATGGATCTCTCCGTTTCACTTCCATCCGCAACCCCCGTTGATAAGGGGCCAAATTCAGACCTTCGTAGCTCTATTCCAAACCATCCAGCTGACTCTCAATCTTTTGATTATGAACCAATGAATTCAAGCTCTAGTGGGCCATTAAGGGAATGCCTTGACCCAACTATCTCTTCCCCGGGTAGAGGCAGACTCTCCTAGTTTCCTTGTCTCAGTGCTTTCTTCCACTCCCAGGTCTCCCATCGGATGGAAGATTTTGAGCAGCTCTGACTGGAACAAATGAGCCAATGCCTGCTGGCGATCTATCGAATAGAAGGTAGCCTTCAACCGGAATCCTTCGGAAACCTCTTCTCAATATCGTTACTCCGGCTAGCCAGCAACCAAGTATTCATCTCCTCTCGTTCGAAGCCCCTGACGGTACGGAATTAGACTTCATCCGGAACTACTCCTTCCAATGGCTTGCCTCGTGACCCCAACTGATGGAAGGGAGTAAGAGCCGGCAAAGAAACTATTTGATCCAAGGACCGGAACAAGGAACTCAGAAGCATCTATTTCTCCCCTAGCAGAGGACAGCAAATCCACATCCCTCTGGGCAAGCAGCTGGTAGCAGTGACCCAATATCTGCGAACTCCCGTCTGCAGAACCATCTGTACCACCAGGTGCTACTCCTCTTCGCCATATCTATTTCCATCTCCGAATCGATCCGTTCCCGATCCTAGCCATCTAATCTAGTGGCTGCCCATACGAGCAAGGAAAGAGGGAAGGCGTCGTCCTGCTCCGACCCGTCCTAAAATATGCTTTCTTCCCCTGGTCCGGGAGGTACAAAGCATCTCGTTCAGCCGATGCTGACCCAACAACTACTCTGCCCCATCCAGTCGAGATTCCGATGCCGGGCCCAATAACGAGCGGAACGGGGCCAACTATACATTCGTTCCAGTGGCATCCCATGCCCTCGACTCGGAGCCAAGAAGGGCAGGAAATGGAGCCGTGAAGGCATCTCTTGAAAGGAAGACTGGACCTCGCTCATAGCAATCATCTCCCATCGCTTCTCCGATTCCCAGGCGTTCTTTTGAGATCAAAGAAGGAAGGCCAGGTCGGTCGATGTTATTCCGTAAGATAAGATAAATGGTGATTCCCCCTGCCCGGTGCTAGGCGATCAAAAGCTCCATTCGAGAGACCAGTCAGCTCCCAATCTTCTCGATCTGTGTCTTCAAAACCGGGATTCCTCTTCCTCCCCCTGAGCCCTGCTGATCCCAATGAATCGAATCCAAGGTGCTAGGGTAGTGGTACTGAAGATTCAGCGAGTAAGGCATCTCCTGGCCCAACTGATCTTGTTTCTCCTATTTATTTTCCCCCTCTCCATCTCTTGATTCGACTGGCTCGGGACAACCGACTAAACATCCAAGTCTCCATCTCACTTCCCCCAACGGCGAGTACCGGGACTCCATTCGATGTTATTCCGTAAGAGGGAAGGCGATAAGACGGTGAATCGAAGTGATCTCCAGCTCTTTCGCTTGTCCCATCCCAGGGGATCCAACTAATGGATTTGCAGTAAGCCAATGAAGTGATTCGTTCAACCTCTACTGGCCGCGGCAGATAACGAGCTAACTCCGCCTCTCTTTCTCCTAAGAAAATCCGCTATCGATCGAACGAAATCGGCACCCAATCCCGATAGGCTCCGAAGGGGCGAATCAAAGTTCCTATTCCTCTTACTAGAGCAGCGGAGAAAGGAATCAAGTAGGTGGTGGCCCCTAGCGATCTCTAAACCCACGAATGGAAGCTCAAGAGGTGGGTTGGAACCCCCCTTTACGTGATAGGCGCGGGTACGATCTCTAATGGGGAAGCTCCAACGCCGTGTATAAAAAGAGGAAAGGGTGCTTCAAAAATCATCCATTTCAACCATTAACGGAACCAAGTAGCTGCCTAGACCCACCGAATGGGTCCACTCCGAGTCGAGTCTCAGTTCATTCCTCCTTTCCAGTGGGAGAAGCATCCGAACAAGCAGTGGGTGCAGAGGCGAACTATCCATCATTTGGATTCGATCCATCAGTGACAAGAGAAGGTTTGGAACCCTCCTACTTTTACTACCTCAGTTCTCTTCCCATGCCAGGCGGGATATCCAATCCTGGGTTCTCGGCCATGGTGAGTAGACAGGATTCATAGCTCTCTATTACCCACGTATACACATGTGAGTGAGAGGTCCACTTCTTTTTCCCTTGGCCTGGACTAACTGAGAGCAGGAAGTTGATTGACAGACCGAAGACAGGCCCTTTGGACCGATTGGCTCGCTTGATTGATTGAAAAGAACCACTGGCTTACCGATCGCATTCGACTGGACTGAGAATATATTTTATTATATAAAGAAAAAAGGACTTGCTTGCTACTATCATCGTATTAGAAGTCCCACTCACCATAAAAAAAAAGGAGGAGGAGCTATGATCGTAAATGAAAAATGCTTTAATTTTTCGCGTGGTTATTTCGTAGGCCGACGAACAGGCAAATTGAGCCTGTCGATACTGCCCTCCAGAATTATTTCGATGGGTTAGAAAGGCTCAACCCGGATCCAGGCGATAGCCATGAGCTCTTGCTTAACAAGGCTTCTCGCTTGATCGAGCATTACTTATAGTTTTTTTACTTATCCCTTCCGGAATCACACACCAGTTTGGACGTAGCTCGCCACCTGGAGAGCTTAAATACGGCAACTCCAGCGGGCCCGGGTGCTGACCCCGCGCTCAATCTTCTTTTTGAATTAAAAAATCCTGCCAGTGAGCTTTACATAGAAGCAACCAGACTCCTGCTGTCATGGTTCTAAGGCTCTCTGGCTGGTTGGATGGTTGCACGTGTTTATGTCTTTTTTCGGTATGCCGCTCCGCAAGCAGAGCGAATGAACATCAATAAAAATGAAAATTCATCTCCTTCGACCCTTATCTCCTCATCTTCCTATTTATAAGCCACAGCTCACTTCGACGTTTCCAATTTCCCATAGAATCTCCGGGGCTTTCCTAGCCACTATAGTTTTGTTTAGTTTTATTCTTTGTCTGCAAATGGGTTTGATTTGCTTCACCTATGAGAATGTATACCCATTCTTGTTCTTGTTTTTATCCTCAAAGCTCATCCTAATATCAGTCGAGATTACTGCCTTAGCCCTGTCCTATCATCTGTATAATGGAGTTCTTCATTTATTGACGGATTTTTCGGTATTTTTGTATTGTTCTTTGATTAGATTAGCCAGAAAAAGATTGAAATGACTGTTCCCAATTTGACCTATACCTAGAATTTGTTTTTTTCTTATGAAATGTTTATTAGCGTTGATAGCTCTCTTCTTTCAAGCTTATGCCGTATAAGCTGACATCAGGTGGCGTTTTATCTGCATCTTCCTTGGCTCGCTGCGCGGCACTCAAGCGATTTCCTAAAGGCCTAGTAGGCCTCGGGGAGTGGTTCTATCGAATACCCAGACACTCGCTACGATACTTAAAGTCCTTGGCTTAAATGCCCAACAATTCTCTGTTGACATGGGCGAGAGAGTGACTACAAGCCTGCTCAGACTTTAACGAGGTGAGAATGAGCCCATCGCCAAAACCATTGGGAGATGATGAACTTGGGCAGGTTGCTGTATCCCAACTCAAAAACCCGCAGGATATTTCTATCCCACACGATCCACTATCTTTCCACTCGGAAACCCACTTTTGCATTAGATCCTGAGCCAGGGTGGAAGCACCACCATATATATGAGAAGCCCGAGCACCAGCATCTGTAGTTTGTTTGCATGGTTGTGTTTCAGACTCCCCGAAGGGCTGTTTCGCCACCAAGAAGTAGTTGGACCCGTATAACCACTATCCCTATATTGGATGTGGGGACGGAGCAAGCAGTTACTATTAACCCGGAACCGGCGCGATTTCTATCCAGTGTTTGTGCCAGCTCCGCCAGTTCAAGATTGAGTTTTGGATTTCGTAAGTACCCTAGAGTCTGTGCCCCTCCATGGTGTACCTGTGTGGGTCGAACCATCGTATATCCTCTCTCTAAACCATTGGGGGGCGATATGCAACGCATCCGGATCCAGATTCCGATCCATATGCAGGGACGGAGGAAGCATCCGAAGCACCCCGGCTCTACCACACTCGGACGAAATCGTATAGAATTCTATGGGGGCAAAGCGCACGGAGCAAACAAAGAAGGCTCATGAAACTTGAATTCTCGCACACCATAGAATTGGATTATTATTACTCCATCTGATGAGAGGTAGCAGCATCTCGGCCAATTCCAGGGTTCACGGCATTCCTACCTTTGGGTGGGTTACTGCCGTAGTTGGAGCGAGTCACAGTGGAGATTCCATTTGAACGTTGAACGAGCATTCCTACCAATTCCATTTTGAGGGGTAGCAGTAGATCCTGTCGATTCACTCGGTCCAGGAGCTGTTCCGGGTCCAGTACCGACATCAGTAGCACTCCCATGAGTTGACTAAGCGGATGTTGCACCAGTAGACCAGATCGGGATCAAAATCCATACCCACTTCTTCCGGATCCAACGACAGCATCTAAGGCAGGCATGGGGAGCATCAACTAGCCGTTGATCCTGTTGTTGAACCAGTTGGTGATCGGGACCTCTAACTTCTTTCTATTTATTTTTATATTGTTATAGCTCTGTAGGCAGTTTACCTAGTTGACCGAGCTTTCAAGGACTATATAGGGATGCCTCGTTTCTTCCTCTCCTGATTCTGACCCCCAGCATCCGTAGATCCCGTCGATTCTTACCCTCTCCAGGTTATTCAGTTTAGTAAGCCATGGATGTTGCAGTTGATCTAGCCGTTGATTCAGTATATGATTAAGTCGCTGATATATACGATGCAGCGATATATCGGACTGGAACCGAGCGAAGGGAAGCCTGACGGAACGGAACTAAAAAGAAGGACTTTCAGCCTTTCTTTCGCCCCAGTAGTGAGCGCTGCTAGATCTGAATCAACTGAGGGACTTTGATATGCTCCTGCTCCCGGCGGATATGCTGGGCGAGATGGTGACAAAGGGAAAACTCGAGCCCCCTATCAACGTAAAGGCAACCACCTGTGCAGGTTTGTTTTATGGATATGATGGATCTCCCACCTCGGCCGGAACTTGCCTCTGCAACTTGCATCTCTGCTACTTTCGGGTATGAACCCCCCGGATCTAGGCGAGGTGATGGCGGGGAACTCCAACGGGTTTTGGCTTTCTACCTCGCCCGGACAATCACGCGACGAAGCCATCTTAACGCGCGCTGCCCGACACACACTTTGAATAGCGATTTACTTGCATTGCAGGCGCTTACTTATCACAGATTGATTCTAAAGAGTCTTTTCCGGCACACTCGTGGAGTTCGCTCGAAGTCGTCGCGAGCTCCACGTTTGAAGCTTCAACACAGTCACTCCTTAGTAGCTCGTTGCTACAGCTTCTCCCGCTTACTTTAAAGCTCGCCCTACTTCAGTTCAAGTTCAGTAAAGGCTAGCGAAGCTCTACGAGAGAGCAGTGTGCTCATTTCCATTATAGAGCCAATCACACTGCTCTCTCTCTTTCCGGCCGGTATGTAGGTTTGGAAGATGAGAATGCAGTTGCTTCTCAAAGAACAGGATCTTTTTTTTTTCATTATTGAGAAAAGATAAGCCCGCAGATCTGGCGCTAATGGCTTCTTCAATCAAGTGATGTTGTTGTAGCCGAACAACAAAAGAAAGCATATGAGCAGCATCTAGAGTTTTGGACAGTAAAAAAAAAGTTATTCGAAGCTGCTAATGGTGGTCAAGGATAAGGTGCTAGTTTCCTTGGGAGACATAGAGTCTGCATGAGAAAGATGGGAGACTCTACAGAGAATGTATGACTCAGTTACAATGGTGAACATTCAGTGTCTTCGGCAACGGTTCTTTCCAAGCAAGATGCAAGAAGGGACGAGCGTGTCTCAGCACTTAGACAAGATGGGGAAGATGGTCAAAGAATGGGTAGCAGTGAAAGTGAAAATGACTGATCGTGATCAGTGACCGGGAAGTCTGCTTCAGTCGTTTGAGTCTTTGACAACCACTCTCTCCCGTGAAACTCCTCCTTTAACTATGATGGATCTGACCATTTTTTTTAGGCAGAAGCTGAAAAGAGATTTGAACAGCAGTCAGAAAAGACTAATGCTGCGCAAAATAATATGTTTCAAAACAAAAGAAGAATAAGCACAAAGTGAGTGCAGAAGGACCTGAAAAACAAAGAGTGTTGGTCCGAAAGGTCACTTGAGTTTTGAGTGCCCATAAAAGAAGGGCAAAGGGAAAACCCATGATGATCAGGAAAAGGTAGTGTTGGTCACTACTATGGCCCTGTTTGCCAACATTTCAGATAGTTGGTGGATCGGGTCCTCGCATCAGATTTTCTTCCGAAAGGCAGAATTTGGTGCAGATATGATTGAAGAACTAAGTTCTTCATATATGGGCAATGGCACTTCGACTGTAATCAGAGGCCGAGGGAATGTGTAATTGCTGTTGGAAAACGGAAAGAAGAGGTATCCAATGTTGATTTTCTTTTTGTACCTGAAAAGAACCTACTCTCGATGAGAAGAGTACGCGCGCTAGCGCGCTACAACTAGCAGAGCAGCCTGCGGAAAAAGGCTAGCGCGCAACGGCTTTCTCTGATGGGCTCGTTTCGCTTTTCTTGCTCCGCTCGCTGCTGCTAGCTTCATGCCCACGCTGCTCACGCTTAACCAAATAACTAAAAACAAGGATTTGCTGATTCAAAGCAAGCTCCCTACGATCGCACCCTAGGAGAGTGCAAATGGCAAGTGGAATGGTCTGGTTCCACTTAGCAGCCCAAATCCGCGTACCCCCTTTCACACGCAAGTAAGCAACACGCACAAGCAAGCTACTAAGCTTCGAAACAACCAAACCAATAGGCTTACTTCGAAGTAGGAGCTTTAACTCCAGTATTAGAATGAGTCTTATTAGTAATTCCCTGGTTTCAGGGGGGATAAAGGATTCCTCTCGTAAACAGTCAAAGTTGTTTGTTCAATTCCAGTCGCCAATCCCGTATCAAATTAGGTCTCAAATCGAGGCTGCTGCTTCAGATGATGTGACTTTTCAGTTCGTACTTTATTTCTAGCGATTTCCAGTACTATTTCACTAATAGATGGCCCTATGTCAGTAATAGCCAGTAAGGCAATTTTGTGAAATACACTTGTGGAATCGGCATGAGTTAAGCATTTTTTAAATTACCTTTTTGTTTTTTTCTGTATTAGTCGAAGCTTTTTTTTTCCAGAATCAATCATTGTGGGGTTGGGGATAAAGGTCAGAACCATTTCTGGATTCCGTTGAACCTTCACTTCAGTGCCTTTGGCATTTAGTCATTCCTTTCATTGATCGGATAGGAGTTTTCGCTTCTTCTCTTCCTTTTGTTATTAGCTTCCGCTTCCTCTCCTTCATGACTTCCACTTTCTTCGATTGGATGTCTTAGTGCCTGGATGTAGGATCAACTCTTATTCCTGCTAGAAGGATGGCTTTCCGATAATACAGAGCATACATAGTTCTGTCGTCCGGGTAACAGCTTAACAGGTCTGCCCGGGCGTTGCTGTCAAGAGAATGAGTTTTCCAATAGATAGACTATAAATGGTATGCTGGAGAGAAGAATAGGAATACGAGTTGTTCCCGAGTTAAAGTAACTGCGATGGCTCTTTCCTGCCTTTCATCGATAGGTAGCTTCAACGCTATACCCCTCTATTACAGATGTTGATGTTGTGTCACTTCCCCGCAAGACTTCCAATGTGTTGATTCTCGTAAAATGTGTCGATTCTCGGAGATGCATGCCGATGTGTTGATTCGAGGTTTACATCCTGGTATGTCATCTTGCTTAGTTA
>JBBNAE010000017.1:30000-55000 GCA_039657345.1 Stephania japonica | reverse complement strand
CCTCACAGAACCAAGTTCTGTGATCCAATCAGCCTGAATCGGAGATAAGAAAGTCTAACTCGACGGATGGGATCTTTTCCCTGAGTGGTTGCTTCCATCCCTCGAATCTTCAGATCTGGCTCTGATAAGACAGGTAAGAAGAGGGGATCTCTGTCGAAGCGCAAGCAGTTCAAGAGCCCTCGCCACAGCAGGGGGGCCTCAAATGCCAGTTCCAGTGGGCTGAGATAGGAAGTCAGAAGTGAGAGGAGAGAAGGAAAGAGCACTGCTAGCTAGATAGGCATTAGCTCGAGAGAAGAGAGGGACATGAGCGCGCGAAGCCCTAGCTAATGAACGAAAGAGCGCGCCTGACCTTGCTCTTGAGTTGAGCTGCAAGCTTCAAACTAGTAGCAAGTTTCCAAAAAGAAGAACCAGCGCCTCAAGAACGCGATGCGGCGACCGAGGCCTATACTTAACTTACTAAAGTGAAAAACAGGTACAAGACTAAACTACATGGACCATAGAGACCGATAGAAGGAAACACTCAGAGTGCCGCCTCTCACAAGTGGTTGCCCCTTTTTTCCATTCTTCGAACCTGTGGTCGTTACCGGCATCTTGTGCTCCAACCTACAATGTCCAAGACTTAGGGGCGGAACAGGCTGCTAGTGGACATCATCGATTTTGGCTTTCCCATTCCCGAATCCTTTTGAGCAAGAGATCCGCGGCTTTTCGTCCAGAAGTGGGCCGGTGGTTCTGGGAAATGTCTTCCATCAGCAGGTGGATTTAGTACAGCTTCTCGGGGTAAGCATGGCGGAGGTCCAGCTGATCTTGAACATTTAGAACGAAATCGGAGCACGCCTGGATCTTGGCAAAGGACGATAAGAAGCGTCCTAGTTCTTTCTCTATTTCCAGGGTTGAGGGGAAGTGGGTACCGCCGCCAGTAGAAGTGGCGGCCTGCGGATTGGATGAATATCCCAACAATTCCACCTGGCGGATTTCCGGGGATGGAATTCCCACTTTTTCTGCTTCTGCGGCAGACGCCGAAGAGGATGCTTCAGCTTTGGTTCCAAACCATTCAGAAAAGTCTGAGCTGCCCCCGCTGGATATTGAGGGTACGGGTGATGATGCGCTAAGAGGCCGCTGCGCAAACTCCCTATTTCCCTAGAACGGTTCTCGCTCTCCTATAACTCTAACCAAGAAGGTTTTCACTTCTCACTCAGAACGGAAGTGCTCGGGTTCAACCCCCGAGTTGGCAACAGTCGAAGGCAAAGTCCCTGATATAGCTCTGTGAACTAGCCTTGGCTAGTCTTTCTTTCTATCATATGGTATGAATGTGGAAGAACTAGGCTGGAAAAGAATACCTCTAATGCTAATGCATTCATTCAACAATCTTTTGATAGCCTCTTACCTGTCCTAGGTGTGGACGAAGACCGAGACTTCTCTAAGATCCGATTCGATGGTAGTTGTTAACTTGCTCTTCTATTGTTCTTAGACGGATCTCTCACTCTTGATGAACTTTCAGACTGAAGCTGACTGACTACTATGAATTATGTTAAGTAGACTGATCTTATCATAATGATAGATACAAACCATGTTGTGAAATGGATTCAGTAAGTGCAATAGAGATGATGATTGTCGCTGTCATTAGCGCAAGATTTTTCATCTTTCCAGTATGTTGTATATTTAGTGGATCAAAGGGCTTTGGAAACATTTCCCTTGCAGTTTGATTGAGTGGCTCCCCACAATCACATGGGCTAGGAAATTTATGAATGGTACAGATTTGTTCTATATAAGTTTGGTTTATCCAATTTCTATATACATTCTGTCCAAAAGTCCTGAAGACTCTAGGGTTATTTAAGATTGGTTCGCTTGCTACGTACATCCACATTGAAAATCCAAAGAAAATCAGCAGAAAGATAACAAAGCGAATATCTCTGAAAGGTGTTCGTGGTCTGTTGGTTTTTCTGTTCTCGTGGGGGAAGGTGCATCTACAAGTTGAGAGTGTGCTCGGGCTAGTGGGCTAACCGGAACTACTAGTAACGGGATTTGCCTGCAATACGAGTAAGGGGAATGGAACTCTTGTTTGAGAACTTTAGCTACGGACTTAGGTTAGCTAGCTCAGCTTCTCCTATGACTATTTGGATTAAGGAACTAGGGTAATGCGAAGACAAAGAAGGCCTAATAATGGTGAGTTGAATCAGGCGCGGCAACCGTTCCAAGAAAGCGCCTTCTAGTATGATTATGGGGAGAAAAAAACAGTAAGAAAGTCTGGCTAATCTCTTTTCGAAAGAGCAGACTAGGAACTAGTATATCTCTTCTTATCTGAAAACTCTTAATATGAGAGAAAGGCTTACTACTCTATATTTCGAAGTCAATACATATGAAATAAAGAAGCATTACCATATCGTACTTCTTCATTCTCTTGCTTACGACAATTCCCCTACAGCCAGAAGAAAGAGATATATATAAAGGACTGGCCTTCCACAGGCACTAGACATCTTAATTTAATTACATAGGTCAGTCTGCTTTTCTGCTCATCAAGCAAGCATCTTCGGGATTAGTCTGCTAAGTCCTCCTACTCTTTTGAGAGGTCTGTTGAGCTGGTAAACTCCTCTGGGCTCGTAAGGAAATCTTCTTCTATTGTATTGGAATCGAATCCTTTTTAGAGGAATCCCCTACAGCGGATCTTGAAGTTTCGGTTGATTCCCTGTTGGTAACCCCTGGTTCAACTCCTAACCTAGTTGGTCAATCAGTTGGAAACTCCATACTTTGTGTGTCAGCATCTGCGAACCTTGTATCAGCTTCTTCGGATTAGTCCTCAGGTTCAGGTGTGGAAACAACCCTAACTTTTGTCACTTCTTCCTCCGCTACTGAACTAGATGCCTCAAAAAGCCCCAACCCCTTTCTTAGGCTTTCCTCTCCAGGAGCTTAACTCCGATCCTCTACTATTCTATTAGTAGAAAGAAAGTGACAATTCTTTACCGGAGAATCGGTTGTTCTCGTCTCTTTCTCTGCTGCTGAGTATTGAGAGTTCCCCCTCGCCTAACCGGCTAAGTCAGTGCCAAACCTTCCTATCTCTTCGGCCTTAGTCGATCGAGTAGTTCGCTCCTTCTCTTGATCTGATCTTTCTCCTGATTCTGTTTTGGTTGAGGTGGAAACTCTTCCCGACCTTCTGTCGAGTACCCAATTCTTTCCTATTCCTTTTCAATCTGGGATATGCTACCTCAACAGAATCATGTCGATCGAGTGCTGACTTTGCGTCTGCTGCTTAGTCTTAAGTTTAGTTAGCATCTGGTAACCTCGCCTAATTATGACAGCCTTCTTTCCCTTCTAACTTTACTATCCGCTTATTGGGATTCCCTGATCTCTGCTAAAGGTGAAATATCTTTAGTACCCCAAGTACCTATCCCTATTCGGTGCTTCAAAAGCTGGTTACCTCCTCTCTGTCTTAGCCGAGCTAGCTTTGTTTTATTCCCTTCGATCCCAGCTCGTGAGAAAATGAGCGAGATAGAAGAGCTAGGTGAATAAGCTAGCATGAAGGAAGACAGAGATATTGTGATATAAGAATTGAAGTAGGAGTAGTAGCGGGAAAGGATAAGAACACCGTTCGCCAATTCCAATTGCCCTTTTTCGATCGGCCGAAAGCGCAAAAGAGCGCACCCAGTATTCCCGTGCCAAACATCTTCCCATATGCTGATATAGCAACTGTCACAGGGCTAAACGCGCCTCTGCTTTTCCCCAAAACCAGCAACAAAATAAGAATCCTGATTCAGAAGCAGCAAAATAGGAGCTAGAAAGAATATTGCATGGTTTGATCCTCCAGTCAGATTAACATTCAGGATCAGACATATGGCAAAGCACATTATTGTAGCAACATTTCCAACAGCAGGCATCCAGGCTCCTTCTGCAGCCATTCTATAAATTGTGAAAGTTGGCACAGTGGAGGCTCGGCGCTGCTGCATGAACCTCATTCGTGGAGCAAAACTGGAGAGGAACTGCTTTCACCAGAATGACTATGCCTAATTCCACCCCTTTTTAGAGCCTTTTCACGCATGAATGTGGCAAGTTCAAACTTTATCTCCAGTGCTATAAGCATAAAGATCGCGGCATATAAATCAAGAAGAGACGTCCTTGGTCCGGTCCCTCAACTGCCAATACCAATAATAGGGCGGTGGTGATCTTCCTATCTTCTTCTCCCATATCTCCAACTCCTCCATCTTCCAGGATGCTTTTTTTTTTCTCACCTGACCTTCCAACAGATATGTCACTGGGAAGAGAGCTGTAAGTAGAGCAAATACCCATGGTAGAATCTTTGTGCTTGAAGCAGATGGCAAATGGGTAAATAAAAAAAACAGAGGTGCAGACCATGGTAAAAACAATGAGTGCATGCAGAACTGCAGCTTGTAGAAAATACTCAGCATTCCAAGATAAACTCCAATAGCGATGGAGTAAAATGTTATAGGTATGATGAATGTCACAGCAGCTAAAGTGAGCAGAATTGCCACAATGAGAAGCCAAGAAGGCCATGTATGTAGGTTTCTTTGCCATGAAGCCATAGCCATAGATAGAGATATCGTCAGAAGATTGCGTAGTATTATGTCGGAATGATAAGTCCATGCCAATGGGATTTTCGGCTGCATCAGAATAAAAAAAATGCCCGTTGCCACAACTAAACTAGGACTAGGACCAAACATCTCTTAGCAGACTGCACAAAAACAAAACAAAGAAGAAAACAACTCCAATCAGTTAATTTAAAACATTCATTTGCAGATAAACTACCATAACAAAAAACAAGAGAAGCCAGATTGCTGTCCGGAGAAGGCAGGGAGGGAGTGACCGCAACCTGGTAGGTCACTTTTTTTTTACTCTTTATGTTCACAAAGTGAACAGGGGCGGAATCCAAGTAGGCGACGCGAATCTATGCTTTCTATGTTTCAATCGGATACCAATAGCTTGGATGCGTTTGAAAGCCTCGATATGAATTGACTCTTGCAGAAAAAATGCTTTCTAGTTGGGAAAGGTTTGTCTTGTGTCTCCGTAACAAATGGTCCATTTATGGATGGGCGAACGACGGGGATTGAACCCGCGCGTGGTGGATTCACAATCCACTGCCTTGATCCACTTGGCTACATCCGCCCCTACCCCCGCACAGGTTTCAGTCTCTATCTACGATCAGATCCGGCACTGAACCCCCCTATGACCGCTATCAAAGATAAGCTTTTTCCTATACTCTAGTTGCAAGTCTATTGTTGTGTTTCGGAATTAGGGTAAGCAAAGCTTCAAACAAAGAGGTTGGGCTGTTCACTTCATTGATTTGACTTCACTTTACTTAAGATTAAAGATAGGGGCCGGGCGGGCAGTGAAGGCTCGTTTAGTAGACAGCGAGCGAGCAGCAAGCAGCACGGCTTTTCATTTCAGCCTACGCTTGCTGCTCAAGCGCGCTACGGCTTTGACGAGCTGACGGAACGGAACCTGACTTTCCATATGCACGGTCCTGCATGGAACTGAAAAGCTACACTACACCGAAAAGAACAAGGACGCCCTGCGCGAGAGAACAAGCAACTCCTGAGCGCTGACGCGCCACTGACTGATAAGGGGGCGCTAACGCGCTGTAGTTTTGAAGCTGCAGCGAGCGGAGCTTGAAGAAGCGAGCCAGAGTAGCGCGCTAGCTAGCTAGCCTTTTTCCGCAGGCTGCTCTGCTAGTTGTAGCGCGCTAGCGCGCGGAGACTCTATCATGATCTTACGAATCTACAACTCTCTTTACTGAGCGAGACTCTATCCAGATCTAAATAATCCGACAAAGAGCCTTCTTCTAACTAGGAGAGTTAGCAAGCTACCGGAAGCGAAGCTTCTGGCTGGCTCACCCCTTTGAATGTCCAAATCCTCCTTTTCGTTCTACTTAGGTGGAGCAATCCGAACTCTCGACAGAATATCAAAGAGGACCGCAGGCCTGTGTAGACACCTCAACGAACTCATGTGGACACTCCTCAGCCCGAGGACAATCTCTCAAATACACATGTTGATTCAGACCCGTTTTTCTTTTCTTTGCTGATTCCTATCAATGAAATTTTCCATGTTGCACTAAGTTACTTACGGATGTATGCATGCAGTCCGGGAACACTTTGGGGTGAACACCCATCCGAACAAGTAGGGTCAATAGTTCAGCATTTAGGCCGTAACATTTAGCAACCAAAAAATCTTTCACCCAACAAGTGCTCTCCGAACCAAGCTAGATAGTCTCCTATCACTAGGCTCACCAACCAACCTGGACTTTGATTCTTATTATTCCTACCGGATAGAAAAACCATAAGGATTGTTTCCAGCCATGAGTTCCCATATGACATAAGCGCTTTTGGGTGGGGTGGGCCATCATTTGCCAGGTCTTTGAGTGCCCGTCGTACCACGTGGTTGGTGCACTAGGCTGATCGAGACTCTACTTTTCGGATCTGGCACCTGCGCCCGGCCCGGTCTGCCAGCTCTTAGTGGCTCTACGTCCGGTCGTGCGTGGTATGTTCGCGATTCATACAAATGGAACGCATCGCGTACTATAACCTTCCTTTATTGGGCTGGGCCATTCCATCCAATCTTTGAGAAAGAAGGGGCCCAATCTCGTATTTTATTTATGGTCGGCGTGGCGATAGGCTGAGCTTCTACGACTGGCTTCCCAGCCGTTGCAAACACTGAGCGAGAACGGTAAGGTAAGGGGCGCACAAACAATGTCGTTGCGCGGGGATGCGATTCGCCAAGCTGGGGCAAACAAAGCCGTCCGGCCCTACCGGATTAGGAATGCGAAGGCCTTTCCTTCGAAAGGAGACCCGGGAAAGAAAGAGCTATGCTATTGATTGACCGACCCTTGAGTACTGACTTCGAATCAAGGGTTCCTTCCCTTTTTTTTGGTTTCAGATTTGGAACCCTACCGAAGTACCAAAGGCTTTCGGGGCTTACACCCATAGTCTTTCAGTAGCGCCCTGAGAATCTAAGCCTTTTGAAGCCCTGACGGAACTCCATTCTAAAAGTAGCTGTGGGTAGGGCTTTCGTTCTTATCGCTCCGGGTTCCGATCTATATGACCTCCGGGCGAGACAAAGTACACCTCTTCCGTAGAGGCAGGTGGGTATGCCTTACTTTAAGAGTCTGTTCAAGGGGGGAGCCCTCTTATCCATCAATGAAAAGAAATCAGTGCGTGGCGTGAGTTGGAATCCTAGAAAAGATCGATGGAGACTCCCTCCCCGGTCCCACGAAGATCTCTACGTACTTGTCCAGTCCAGGACAACTGAGATCTTCCGGTCTGCGTGCGTGGGAGCAGCTCAAACAAAGAAGAGTCTGGTCCGGTCTGAATTCAGGCCCGGCCCGCCCGTCTGCTGCTAGGTCCGGGAATGGCGCCAGGCGAGGGCGCCGCTATGCCCCGCTGCTCTGCTGCGGCCGGCCCCCGGACTATGCAAAAGAATCGAGGCCGGGGGGTCTCATCCATAGTGGTTCCCCCGCCTTTGGTGATTGACCGAACAAATAGGCCTAGATCTATGCCCCTTAATGAATCGAATGGTCCTTCGACCTTCGTTTGATTCCGACGGCCGGCATAGATCTCATGAGACCCGCCCACTATTACTACGAAAAAAGCCCTGCCCTTTTCCTTCTAACTAGGAGAGTAAGCAACTTCTATTAGCGCCGGACCTTGAGTCAATTGATCGTGTCATGTGCAACGTCCATCAATGATGGTGCATTAATTTCCATTGATTTAGACTCCTTCCCTTATACGAAGAAGATCGAGAGGCGCGTTTAGCCCTGACTACACTACATGAAACTGAAATACGGAAACGGAAGCCTTTCGACTCACTCTCGTATGGCTCGCCCTCGAGCCCTGGGCGGGCCGGCCGGGTCTTTCCCTGTTGTTCTGTTCCCGCCACGAGAAAGACGCACGGAAGAGGTATGCCCAGCGCGCGGAGGATCCGTTGAGAGTGGTCTGTTGTCTCGGTAGGGAACAGTACGATCTTTTCCCCTATTGTATTGAATCAATAAAAAGAGAGGTAAGTACTACGTACGGCCCCCTATTGTTTGATCCAATATTGACCGGGGACGAGCCCTGACTTCCATAGGTCCTTGCTTTGACCTCCCGTAGTGGTCCTTGCTTTTAAGAAAGCTCCGCGGGGCCAATTTCTCGTACTTGCTCAGTGTAGTGTGCCCCCTTTCGTCGAGTGCCCCGCCCGGGCGGTTGGCCTACCAAGCACTTGCCCGCTGCTCCTGCCGCCCGCCAAGCGGGCGGAGCGCTCGTTCTCCTTACTGTTCTCTCTGCTGGGGCCCCCTTCCATTGCTCTAGCCATAAGCTATGGCAGCTCCAGCTCGCACCCACGGGGGCCCGCCCTGCGAGGCCAGAGTGGGCTCAGCGGTCAGCCCCCATTCGAATTACGTTAGGGGGTCTTTCGCTTTTGCCAGATCTAGAGAGATACTACGAGTCTTCCGTCCCAGATTCCATCGCCGCGGCCATCTGGTTCACCGGTACTACCAATCAGTCTCATGCTTACGTTACTGTTATTGATGTAAGTATTATCTCGGACCACGAAGACCCCGGTCGTGCTTCTGGTTTCCATTCCCATCATCATATTGATGATAAATCTCCTCGTGCTCCTGCCATAAGAACTTGGAGTCCGTATCATGGTGAAGGTAAGGTAACGCTGTGATTCTTGCTCAAAAAACAGACCGAACGCGTTCGAGTTATTGGCTCGTCCGACCCGGCAGCATTCATGAGTCGCTCGTTCAACTGTCCCTCGGAGACACGGTCGAGAAGTGCCATGCATGATCGCCCCTCGTCCTTTCTTTCTCTCGGTCCCAGCTCCGAATTCGAAAGTCGCGTCCCTCTCGCTCGAGGCTGACAGCTCCTGCGCCTTTCAATATGCCCCTCTCACTACAAGCCTACATGAGAAAAGAGTGGGCCTCTCACTACAAGCCGTGACGGTACGGAATCTTAAGGGGGAGTACTACACCTGCCCTAAGTCTCATTACGTGTAGTCAAGGCACGGTCCAAACAATCTACGGATTGAGCGCCTGCGCGTTTCAACAAGCAACTCCTGAGCGCTGACGCGCCACTGACTGATAAGGGGGCGCTAACGCGCTGTAGTTTTGAAGCTGGCTTCGGCCTTAGATAGATTGAATTACGTGTAGTCAAGCGATTCGACATACCTGACGTTTTGAAGCAGCCACTTTAGGTTTCATGTAGGACTGTGCATATGGAAATTGCTCCCTAAAGACTAAAGAAATGGATCAAAAGGGGGGACTTCTGCAACGGGCTATGCCACCCATTACTCATGAGGGAAGTCGCTTCCGTCCCATCGCAAGCACCTACAATGTCATGATCACATTGGTTACCCTTTTTTCTTTGGTAGTTCAACGGACGGTCGCCCCTCCAACAAGAAAAGGTATAAATATGGAAACTTCTCTGCCAATTGGATCGGAGAATTTATGGAGGAAATCGGGTTTGAAATTTCCAGAAACCGCACGATTATATAGCCAAAGGGAATACGCCGCGCCTAAAATCATCCCAAGCGCTGCTAATGTGGCTACTAAGCTATTTCTTTGGAAAGCTCCAACTAAGATGAGAAATTCTCCGATAAAGCTGCTAGTACCAGGTGAACTCATATTGGCCAAAGTGGAAAAGAAGGAAATGGTAGAGAGATTCGGCATGGTGCTCACTGAACCTCCGTAATATCTAGCAAGTCGAGTCTTATGTCGGTCATATAGAACACCAACACATAGAAAAAGGGCTGGAGGAACCGGTCCATGACTTGACATCGGTGGAATGCTACCTCCAATTCCCTGTATGTTCGATAGAGCCAAAGATTCCCCCCCACTGATCGGAGTACGCCGATTACCCCCCGAACCGTACAAGATAGTTACCACCTATCATACGGCTTTCTAACTTCACTTCTTTTTCTGGTCGTTCCGCTCTGTTGGATCGATGGTAGTCTAAGATCTCTTTGACCCCCCAAAAATTGTTACATAATGGTTCCTGCTTCCTACCCATAGTTAGCATGTATCTTCCCGGGTCAGACTTTAGTCTCACATCGTAGACCCCCACCCCAACTCTATCTTCCTTATCAGTGAACCGGAACATAGTGCATAGGTACTCTTCGATGCAGCGGGGACGAGACGACGTGACATACTACGATCACGTACAGAAGTGCTGCCCTTCGGCTCGGCAATCTGGAACCTCTCAACTGCTCCCGTTCCTTGTTGGAGTCCTATCGGGATAGGTAGGCCCAAGCCTTTCCCCTCCCCCCGACCGAGCAGTAGTTCCCCACGGCTGACAAATAGGAGTTTAGGCCGTAAAAGAAAGGCACCGGCCCTCATTCCCCACCCACTGGGATTTTGCTTTCCTTATCTACGTGCGCACTGCGTCAGCACTGGCGAAAAAGAGGTCGGCTTTACTGAAGAAGAAGGGGCGGGCCGGGTGCTTGTGGGCCCCTCCTTGCAAGTGCTTGTTGGACCCCCACCCCCGTTTCCCGAGGGGGGGCCGGGCTGTGTTTCCCCAGCGGCCGGCCAGTGGCGGCAGAAAACGAACTCGGGTGGGCTCCGCGCGGTTCGCGTTTACGGCTGTCCGAAGTGCTATGACGGGGTAAACTCGGACTCGGAGAGGATAGGATTGTGCGTGCCGGGCCCTTCGGGTGTCATATTTTGGCCGAGTTCCCCGTACCGTAGGCCCACGCGGCCGTAATATTGTGTTACGTTCCACCGCTGTTACGCCAGAAATCAAAGGTTCCAGACGAGCTCCCGTTCTGCGGCGTGGTGGCAGGACCGCTAGGGGATTGGCTCTGGGTGTAGGTAGGGTCAAATCCGCAGGGGTCATGCAAATACATAGGCCCCTTCCCTTCTGCCAAGTGGTTTAGAAGGCGCTTTCCGATCTACGGTCCCTCGGAGCGAAGGGTTAGGCAGGTAGTACGGGCCCTCTGACTTCCAGCTATGTGCTGTGCGGCTCCCGCGAAGCGAATGAAGGGAAGCTCTTCGAGCTTTCTCCGCCAGCGGCTTTTGTAGTGGTCGGCCAACTAAAGCTCGAAAGCTCGAAGAGCTTCCCTCCCCCCTTACTGAACTTCACTTAGTAGTCGGCATTCTATAAGCGACTTGTCGAGTCTACGAAGCTTTGCTTCTTGTAGTCGGCCCTCCATGCCTCCTGCTTGCCTCCTTCCAGCCCAGAATGCCTACAGACTAGAAGCTAACTGCCAGAAGCTCACCCTTCGGGTGTCGCTGCCAGCGCAGGAGGCCAAGCATTCTGCCAGACGTCCCGGCCTGGGAGCCCCGTTCGCCTGTGGTACTTCAGTAGATCTTCAAAAAAAAAGCGCTACTTCAATGCAGCCTTAACTACAACTACATTACGCAAGCCCCACCGATACCTACTATAGAGTCAAAGTACCAGTGACGGTGACTTTCTAGGTTTATGTCAGGATTCAGTCAGCGAAAGTCCCTCCAACTCAATCAAGATCAACCAATATCCACTCGTGACGAGCCTGACGGACTTCAGTCTCATTACGTGTAGTCAGGGCCTCTCACTACAAGCCGGAATATGATTGTTGTGCGCCTTGCGCGAGACGGCTTTTTGGCCGTATCTTGCATAGGCCGACTCCTCTACTATAGTATAGGCTACTTCTAGCTTCTATAGTGGCCCTTCTACTTTGGTGTAGTTGTAGTTTGTATTGGTACTGAATGAACATATCAAACAAAGGCGAGCAGTATAAGCCCTTATCCGGCCTGGGAAAAGCAGCGAACTCTAGAAGCTAGGGCTTTGTTCACCTTTGGACACGAACACTATTCCGTTCTAAGCGGAAACCCGCCTTAGAGATGGAACGTCGACTTATCTTATTGCCGTTCAATCTAAGACAGCGCTAATAGCTTGTAGGGAACAGCCTCCTTATGAAACCCCCTTCGCTTCCGAGGGTACTTTAGTAGTTAAGGTTTGGAACCCTTGCAACTCTGAGAGAAAGCCGTTTGCTTGTTGCCAAACCCGCCTTTCTTTTGAATCAAAGTAGGGCGAGCGTACCCTCCCTTATAGATATAGATAGGGAAAAAAAAAAGAAAGGCCTTTCTTTTTTTTAAAGTAGGTCGCGACTCTTGTATTGTAGTCGGTCGGGGGAAGCTGCCGCTTCTACGACAGCTCCGCTTCCTCGTCTTGCTTCTGGCAAAGCTTCTACTTTGCTTGCTTCTCTCGCGCTTGCTTGCGCGAAGGCTTAGAGTCCTTTTCGCTAGGTCCAACCCGTCAAAGCGAAAGATCTGATCCAACAGAAATCCCGCATATTGAGCGCTGCTGATATGCGGCTACGGCTAGGCGATCATGCCATAAGTGACTTATATATGTATAGAGAGATCCCCTAGATATACAGATAGAATAGATGTTGTTCATGGATAGACAGACATTCCATTGATTCACGAAATGGCTCGTCGATCCAAATGAATCATTCTTCTGGTCTCTCTCCGCCCCCCGCCCCGAAACTGACCCACGGCACAGCGCCCATTCGCTTCGCGCGCGGGAAGGCAACGAAGTTCAGTTCATGAGACCGCAGCGGAGTGGAGCAGCCGCGACACGAAGTTCCTTACCTTAGCTGGATCTCGCTGGTGCCACCTAAACGGTAGGTAGGCGGCGGATGTGTGACGTTTGGAGTTGTCGTTCGTGCACCTGTCCCCAATGGAAGAATGAGTGATCCGTTCCCCTGCAGATCATGGCCTTACCACTCGGTCCCCGATGGCCAGCGGGGATTCGGTATAGCAGCTCACGTTCGTTTGCGCTGCGCGTTCCCGCTGGACTGGACACGTGTTAGCTGTAGGAAGTATGGTTCCGAAAGTGACTTCGGTTCGCCAGTTCAGGCTCAACTCCTCGCTTTACGTTAGCGGACCTACAGGTCGGGCCGGGGCGGAGCGCTCTTTCTTTCTGTGTGGGACGATGCCGGGGAGAGAAGGAAATGCGTCGAGGCGGCGAACAACAGCAACACAACTACATTTTAGCTTTTCCCTCCATGAGATGAGCCCAGTGCATTGGACCGATGGATAAGAGAACTGAGCTGGCCCTGACTACACGTAATTCAACCTCAGTTGGGCGCTCTACGTACGATGTAGACTCCATCAGATACATATCGATTTCTTTCTGATGGATCCAGAATAGATAGTTGTCTCATCAATAGATAGAAATAGGGGATTGGACCTGATTTTGGATGGATTCCCTCTCTATCCATTCCCACTCTTTCGATTTCTCAGAACAGATCAGGCTATCTATCAATCGATTTGAAAATAGCACGTTCATCTCGCTTTTCGTGAATTTCCGCCACGCCAACATAGCCGCCATAATAATAAGCAGGCGAAGCAGCTAGAAGCGCTCGCTTCACGCCCTTGAATTCTAATTCACGAATGAATTCATTGGGAAAGCCAACAGAAAGATTCGATTCTGACTTCAGAGAGCCGGTGCTGCTGCTGCCTGCGCGTAGGGCCGTCCCCCACTCCCGTCCCGGGGCGCTAAGGGGCTTTTGTTTTTGGAACAGACGGCAGTGTTTTGCTGACGCCTCGAATCAAGCTTTTGTTGCGACATGCTATGTTTTCTCCCCCATTGCTAGTAGGTTGATGGGTCGCACGCCCGGCACACATGTTTTGGCCTTGTGTGTCCATAACTAAAAATAGGTGACCTAACGGCCGCCGCCCGACTAGACATACCAATAGTCACCAGATTCATATGGGCTACTGGGGAGTGGGCAATGATCTTCTTAAGATCGATCTGTCTTGAAGTGGTCGAGGGAGTATATATTATAGCAATCGCGCTTGGAGTATAAATGAAAGGAGTGGAACGAAGTGTCGCTTCGGGAAACATGGGTATAGAAAATCTTAAAAACCCGTGGGTTCCCAATTTTGGAAGAATTCCTGCCAAGATGACGGATCCTGCCGTGGGTGCCTCTACATGAGCTTCGGGTGACCAAATATGAACTGGTACCATAGGCACTTTGACGGCGAAAGAGGCGAAAGAAGCAATCCATAGAAAGATTTGGCGCCGCTCACTATATTCTGTGGTTAATGAGATTTGTAAATCGGTGGTTCCTGTTTGGAGAAGAATCAACGGAATAGCTAATAGCATAAAAACAGATCCAAGTGAAGTATATAGGAAAAACTGATATGCTGCCTTGATCTTTCTTTGTCTCGAACCCCATACCCCTATAATAATGGTAGAGTCAGGGGTGGCCCCAAAGCGGAATTTACCGGTGGTGGTTGGTCGAAGCTCCAGTAGGTAGCCACTCCCTTCTCAGGGAACCGTACGTGAGACTTCCGCATCATACGGCTCCGTCCCGAGCTTCCGTCGTCGGCCCTTGTCATTAGACTACTATCTATGCATGTATTTTCCGCCTGGACTCTCGAATCTTTTGCTTCTCGGGTGGTGGCGAACAATGCAGCTTGCGTTGCGGGAGATGCCCGCCCGAAAGAACCGCTCACTAGCTAGGCGGACTAGTGGGAGGGGGCCGTATCAAACCATGCCTTTCGAACCGAACGCAACGCCCGTCTTCCAAATCCAGAAAAATGGGCTCCGTTGGGAAGAAAGATGGAGTGCGGCCTGTAGAGCACATGTAACGCCCCTATATAGTTGTAAGCGGGTTGCTCACGCAGCAGATCTCTCTATCTATAGAGAGAGAGAGAGAGAGAGATGTGAAAGTAATAGCCTTAGCCGTTACGGCCTTTACGCTACTACTACTGTGATGTGAGCGATTCAAATTGGTTTGATCTTTCCCAATCATCCTGGCCGGAACTTGTACGCAGCACTTGTACGGAGGCGCATGCATAAAGGTTTTGAACCCTTCAGAATCTTAAGGACAGGACCCCACCCTATTCTCGAATCCTCTGCCGAGCTCTACCCTGCCCGCATTTCCTTTTGAAGGGGGCCAAAGACATTTCTCCACCTGCTGCCAACAGTCTTTCTTCGGAATTCTACTGAACGGGTCGATCCTCCCCTCCCGTTTGTTTTAGCAACTTATCCTAAGGTCTCCTCGCCAAGAGCTCCCCGGCGACGACAGAGGAGCCAACCCGCCAGCTGTGGCGGGGCGGCTTTGTTTCACAATAAGACCTGGACGATTATCCCTACCCTCGGTAGCTTACGAGTTTACGTCCATCCCTGGTCGGGTACAGTTTCCTTTCTCTTTCTCCCTTGTAGCCGTTACCCGAATTCGCGCAAGTGTGTCCACACCCCCCAAAGAACTTGACGAGGAATCCATTCTCGCGAACAAACACACCCCCTACACACACCTAGGAGCACCCCTTCCTGCATATCCATACAAGACCCGAGTAGGCGGGTCGAGGTCCTACGAGGTACCCACTACTCGGAGTACCCTCCCAAAAAGAAAAAGATGTGTCTGTCAGGTTCGGTTCTTCTTAGTTGGGTTGGGCGGGTTCGACCAGAAATGCTATGCTTACACAAGACTACCCCTCTTTCCGAAAGCTTCGCGGGGACTACTTTACGACGACGGACGACCGCCCGTAGGGGGTTTACTGCACAAGGCCCCTGCAGAGGAAAAGCTTTATCCCAGCGAATATAAGATGCTCAGCTCCGCACAACATAGGGATTAGCACGCTTTCGGGAAGAACATAGAATAGTAGAGGATCCAGCATGCGGAACACGGCGATCATTAGAAATTCACGAATTAGAGATGCTGTAATATACTCTTTCCCATAACTTCTCATACCAGACCAACCCACTGAAATGCAAATAGGGATCAAAAATGTGGTCAATATCACGAAGAATAAAGAGAGACCGTCTATACCCATATACAAATTTATGTTTTCATAAGGAAGCCATCGAAGGCTTTCCACAAATTGAGATTTGGCCGTAGAAGGATCGAATTGTATCCGAGGAACAGGGGGATACAAAAAAGTAATAAGAGAAGCGCACAGACCAATCCATCGTATCGGTCGTATTCTTGAATTTGGAATGAAAAGAGGAGTAATGCTTCCTAGCACGGGACACGGAATAAGACCACTGAGATCGGAATAGCATTCACAGAAATGTTCTAACATAGAGTAGAATCGAACATTGAAGAGATTAGTTGACAACAGTAAAAAGATGGGCGCCCAATTCCAATACAATAGGGGTCTATCAGTGCAAGTCAGCTGAACACCGTGATTGATGAGTGGGTAGGTGGGTTAGGTGCACCTCTCGGCCAGTGGGAAGTAATGAGGCTAGTCCCCCCCTGAATGAAGAAGTAGCCCCTTCCCGCGTATACGCCTTTATTTCTATTTTTTTTAGAATTCTGGAGAATCTTTCTCAAAAAATCTCTCTGGCAAAACGCCATTCGTAGATTTCAATCCAAGGTGCACCTTGCCTTTTTAAAAGTAGCTTTGTTACGCCTATTCAGCTAGGTGGGGCATTGGTCATAGCCGAAATTCGTCGAAGGGAAAAAACAAGAAGTTTCAGTAAGAACTAGCACTAGACTTCTTCCCCCCTTTCCACTTTTCCTCTCTCCTTTTTTTGTGCTTCCACCCGGGCTTTTCTTTCATTCTGTTTTATAGAGACCCGAGGATCTTTGTCTAATAATTAATGTAAAAGGGTGAGGCACTTTCCCCGGTATACGGAATCTATAAAATAAAGGATGACTTCTGCATCGGGGAGGGGGAGGCTCTCGAAACCAAACGAGACTAGAAGGAACATGGGAATTAGCACCATTCCTATGAGTTGAGTGCTTTTGTCTCGAAGAGCCAACAAAGGGGCAGCCCTCTCTATCTATCTCGGTCTCAGTTTAGCATCATATATCGATCTGGAGAAAAATTGGATTGGTTGTAGTGCGGATTAAGGAGCTGCTCCTCCATGCTGTGGCTGTGGAGGTGGGTTCCAAACCTCCCTTGGTGGAGTTTGGGAAGGATCCCCATTTGGATTTTTTACGGGCCCGCCGAATCCTGAAAATGGGTTCTTGGGGAAGCGTGGTAGGGGAGGGTAGGGGCTGTCGCCGCCTGATAGAGGCAGAAGCCGGGGCCACCGGAGCTATCTGCGTCGAGTGTGTCGATTGAAAGAGGAGGGGAGACAACTCAAATGCCAGCGCAGAAATAGAAAGAGTCGTGCCGTTCAAAGTGGAATTCTTCTAAGATCCATTGCTAGATTTTGCATGCTCCCAAACCAAAATGCAGAGAGACTTGCGAGGGCAGATCCGGGTTGGTTGGTCCGGAAAGTCATGGGAGAGGCGGGCTAAGTGAAAGAATATACTGGTGCCACTATAGAATCTTATGAATCACGCACGACACACTTTCTATATCTCCTCCGTCTACAAGGTGAACCGCTTAGCTTACAGCACAGCGTGTTCGCCACCACACTGACTGGCTGGTGCATTGGTCAGCCCGAGAGGCATGACCCTTCGATTAGAACGCACCATATCTCGTGACACGCGGAGCGCCTTTGAAAAAGTCCGTATAACTTTGAACCAAAAGATTCATTCTTTCTGAATCAAGTACCATTCCTTGCTAAGGGTGCATTGCCTCTTTGAGCGAAGAAGAGAAGGTCTTTGTATAGACACTCTTGAGCCATGTTCGTCGCCCTAGGCTCACCATTATTTCAATTCATTCTTAAGATAGGATGTAGTGACGGAAGGCTTCTAGCTCCAAAGAACATATACATGGAGCTATGTCGACTTACGTACGTCTCGTTGACCACCCGATCAGGTATACCACGTATCATCCCCTCTTTCCATAGAGGAGAGATAAGATAAAGAAAAAGGAAAAGATATAGTGATCGTGCCGTAGACCTTGTTCGTTTCTACTTGACGTTATTTTTTTTCCTCGTTTTTTTTTTTTACATTTAAGGTAGCTTGCTTACTTAGCGCTTGCGCTAAGGATCTAATCAGAGTCAAACTTGGATTTGAAAAAAAACCCTTTCCCTTATTTATTAGCCGGAGTACAAGTGTACCCCTTGATCTTTAGTAAAGGCGGATTAAGCCAAAGAAAAACATTTTTTTGTTTCTCGAAAAGTATCAACGTCCTCGTTGAGAGTCGCTCTGCGAGACGTCCAGTAGTCTCTGACTTGGTCTTCGAATCGTAATACTGTCTCAGCCCGTTCCCAGCTTGCCTCGCTCTCAGGTTGGCCCTTCTACTTGACTAAGTAGTATTCAACTCGTGCAGTGAGTGTATGGGCTAGCCCATGGTGCGGTCAGCTATGATATACTAAACTTCTTCTTTAGTAGGTTCATCTACAACATCTGGTGGTGCCCTCGTGGGCGCGTCCTCTCTGGGTCGGTCTGGTCTAATCGAAGTCAACTGACTCACATGGAATACGGGGTGAGTTTTCACCGAGCTGGTCGCTTGAGTCTATAGGCTACCCTTCCCATCCGCTTCTCTACAAGGTCTACTTTCTTCTTCCTTCAGACCGGGCCAAGCCTGTGGGTTGTTTAAGTAGGTTGGGCTAGGTTTGGTTTCTCTTTTTTTTGGAGTTATCTCCAAGAAGGGTCGTCGCTCCCTTCATACGCCTTGCTGCTGCATCTAAGTGGGTTTGGGCTAGGTCGTTGCGCTCCTGCCACCTCTTGGCAAACAAAGTAGGCTGATGGGCAAGCCCCCTCCTGTCGCAATGGTTTGGGGCGTCAGAAGCTGTTGCCCTGTGGCCAACTCGAAGGGGCTGAAGTTCGACGCAGAGCTTTTTGGTTGTTAAGTTATAGCAGCACTGAGCAACATCCAACAGCTCCAGTCCTTCTGGTTTGCACTAAAGTGCCTTAAGTAGCCCTCGAGGAGTCCGTTTATTCTCTCCGTCTGAGCTTTCAAAGATATACCGACCTATGGTATCTGACCA
Organism: Stephania japonica; assembly: GCA_039657345.1. NCBI lineage: Eukaryota > Viridiplantae > Streptophyta > Magnoliopsida > Ranunculales > Menispermaceae > Stephania > Stephania japonica. Next base: position 36,257 of record JBBNAE010000017.1, on the reverse strand, counting down.
TCAGATACCGACAGTTGTCTTCTAACATTACCGACCTCGGGTTTTCAAAAATTTCACATAACATAAAAGCTCTTTTCATCATCAGAAACACTTTCCGACCTCTTGCATTGCATTACCATAACGAAAAGAAAAAAATCAAAGATGGCTCTTGTGACTCGGAATGAACCTTTCTCGGTGGAGGAAAGGAATAGCGATTTCTTCCTATGGAGCATCCAGGAACAAGAAGATTCAATCGGACGACGAATTCTTACGTGGTCCAAGGAATTCAAGGGTCCGCTTCCACGATGTCATCTATATCGAATCTGAATATCAGAATAGCTTATATAGTCATGATTCCATTCGGGTCCACTTATGATTGATTTATCATTTTTCGGATCTGATTGGAACAATGGAGAAGTAGGAAGACTTTGGCGATTCATATCATAATGGGGTAGATAGAATATCTATGTCCCAAGAAAAAAAAATCTGAATAATTAAACATGAGGAGGAGTATACCCTGTAGTGACATAGCAGTCCTCCTAATCGACTACTTATCATCCTAATGAGAAAATGTTCCACTTAAAACTAATCAAAATAATAACTACTCGCCACCTTATTAAAAAAAAAATATCTATATCCTCTGCTGAAAAATGAAGACTAAGACTTGAGTTTCGTGGAAAAAAAAGCCCTTTTTCTATCGGATTTGAACCGATGACTTACGCCTTACCATGGCGTGACTCCACCGCTGAGTTAATAAAAGGCCCATTTTTTTCAATTCATGAATTTGCCCACTATGAGTCTACTTCATTTATACTCAAATATATATTAATATATATTAATAATAGTATTTCATTCGTGTCTCTGTTACAACAAGGCGATTCTCAATGGTTCGAATGAAATCAAATGAGAAATAAGAAGGGCTGTACACCTGGGATTGTAGTTCAATCGGTCAGAGCACCGCCCTGTCAAGGCGGAAGCTGCGGGTTCGAGCCCCGTCAGTCCCGACCTAGGATCCGATGAATCTATCAATTCATCTCTCCATTTTTTGTGAAGAGGGGGGGCAAGGAGCAGGATCTAATTCCCAGCGGGAGGATCCTTCTTTCCTTTTTCGTTTCGCATTTCTCATCGAACAAATACGGGAATTTCAATTACTTCAACTAGTACCGATTGATGGGGGAGAGACATATGTAGATTGGTACAATTGTGGGTAGCACCATATTCAGGATTCAAAGAGAGACCGTATTGGTCTGGCTTTTTCGATTGCTCCTGATCCATGGAAAGGAATAGAATACCTATCTGTTTCCCGGGAGCACATAAACGGATTCGTTTATTGTACGATACAAAATAGATGGAAATCTTCCCTTTTTTTTGGGCGATTCCTTCCTGCCTGCATTAATCGATGCAATTCTTGAAGAAGCGAGAAGTTCGTTGGGTGAGAGAAGATAGTAGTCTTGTCTGTTGGGCTGATTGTATTGGTTGTTGCATTAGTGGATTGGGTGTTTCGGTTATCAGTTGTGAGTAGTCTGGTATGGTCGGTTGGTCATGTCAGTCGGTAAGCAGTGGAAGGCAAGGGCCAGGAGCTAGTGTGAGAGATAAGGAAAGCAAGTAGGGGGAGGGCAAGTAGTTCGAGGAATTAGTTAAGACACGTTTCTTTAGCACAGGCCACGGAGTGAAGTTGGAAGGTTCAATGAGCGGGAAGATCTTGGGCACTATTGTTGTCTATATACAAGTGGCGTAGGCGAAGCTGTGGTGACTCGTGGAGTAGGCAGCGAGCGGAGCTTGAACAGAAAGCAGCTGACTACACGGAACCAGAAAGAACAATCAACTCCTGAGCGCTGACGCGCCACTGACTGATAAGGGGCGCTAACGCGCTCCTATAAGTAAAGTAAGTCAAAAGCGCTAACTCCACGCCTTTCTATTTAGAGTTGAGTCAGGAGTGTAGAAGCTGGCTTCGTACCGTACTATGGGAGGGGTCCGTACCTCCTTTAGATAGATAGAGAGAGCCCCCGTGCTCCTAATGTAGAGCTAGAACTACTGCTACCGTGGAATCCGCGATCACACATGAGTACCTCGCCTTCCAAAAAAGCGGCTGCTAATTGGCACTAATGCTCATGGGGACCATCGATCAAGAAGGACTTCGGAGACTTCAATCGAATTGAGAAAGAAATCGAAATAGAGGGCCAACTCTTCTCGTTGCGCCAACCTTACTACGCTACCCAACCAGCTGATAAAAGGTCGAATTCCGCAGGGCTGCAGGCACGAAATGCCGATCAAATCCGTTAAAGTTAAAGGAAGCCTAATCAAAGCGGGCAAACAAGAAGATCTGACTGAGTTGATGATGGACCGGATCTCGAAAGGCGAGAGGCTATCATAAAGACGTATGAGAAACGGAGGGTCGAGAGAGGCTTATTGCACGATCCACCCAACCCAGCTAAGCTAATAAATGCTGCATAAGAGAGTGGGAGGCCGGCCCCTGCCCATCTGGAGGTGCACACCCATTTAGGAACATATGCAAAGGCCTTTGGTGGGTAAAGAGAGAAGTCAATGAAGAACTACCAAATCCAATGACTTGGATTTGTTCGTACCATTCTGTCATCGATCACTGCTGGGTCGGTTGGTGAGTCACCCAAAAGCATCGAGAAAAGTCCTTAATATATATATATATTTTATATGATCCGCGGTCTCATTGTTGCTATGCCCTGCATCGTGTTCGTGTGTGTTTATTGAGCTTTCTTTACTTCAGCGCCATGCGCTTTGCTTCGCTTTCTAGAAGAGAGAGACCGTTGTCTTGAGAGTGAAAAGCGCAAGCGATAGAAAGGATAGTCCCTCGCGCGTTCGCGCCAACTACTATAAAATGGTGAGATCATAAAATCATTAGTGAAAGAAGGACCAACGACGATCCTATCCTAAAGGAGAAGGAGGAGTCAGTCTTCTTTTAAGATCGATCGAGGAATCAATCGGACAATTATGCCATTCGGAAGAAGTCTTCTACAGAGGGAAAGCCTGTTACGAGTAAGTGGAGAGGAAAGATCTCCAGAGATTCTTATCTCATTCCATTCCAGTGGCTCGACCAGTAACCAATGGCGAAAACTTAAAAATCCATGGTTTCCCGGTATAACCCCATTTCGCCCGAGTTGTTGCGGAACCGGAAAAAAGACGCGGTTTTTCGCACAGCTTGCTTATAGTGCAGGTCCCACTTGTATATTGTATTTGGCCGAAGAAGCATCGGACAGGTTGGAGTTCCTACCTTCTTGGGACTCCATGGACCAAGATCTGCTTTCATTATATGGGCAATACCGATCGACTTTAGTAGATCATATGGATGTAGAAAAAGCTTCTGATTTGGATGAATTTGAAACATCTCTTTTCCATTTTAATTTACCCAGTTCATATCTTTGTTTCGTGTGTTCCCGGGAGGAATTCGATCTCTTCAATCTCGGAATACCACTGAAATAACTGCGGCCAGAGAGTCAAATAGGTCGGGAAGAAAGAGTCTGAGGTCGGGTCGGACGACATACATCTTGGTGGGTCCCACCACCACTAGAGATTGGACATATAGAGTTTCTTTCTTCTAAATAAAAGATTCTTTTTTTTTTTCCATTCTATATAAATATTTACAGAGGAAGACGAAACACAACGAAAGAGGGAGGACGAAGAAGAAAGGAGAGTTAGAGTATTTATGGGTACATATTACTCTTTGATATTTCACACCGATTGACTCCATATTACATATCCGTGGCTATGTTCGATTCTTAGTCATTACTTACAAGATTTTCTGACTCATTATTATGATCAAGGTTATTTAAAAGAAGGTTCAGAATCTGAAGAGTAATAACATGACATCAGAGTCGTAGTTAAAGACCGTAGGATCTCGTAATTAAGGCATTACGTAATTGCTATTCTTTATCATTCTTTTATATCGTAACGTCTAGGGCTAAGTGGAACAATAGTGGGCTTAAGAAGAACTACCATCGCTTGAGAGTAGTCACGTACTTCTAAAAAGACCTTGGTCTAGGTTTGAGATTCATCTCGAGCGGGCCGAAAGTGAGCATTTCATATTCTTCCGTCCGATCTTCAAACTCTCGTATGCACTCGCTTACTATCTCAAAGGGATAAAGGATTCATAGCTTAACACTCATTCACAATTTCACTGATGAAAACATCAATATGCACTTATTCTTACCAAAGATGAGTATATGGAGATGGGTGTTGACTCTCTCTTTCCTGCTCCCTCAAACACGGAAGACATCCATCCTTTGTTAGGCGTGTCCCTATCCCATCCCTGTCATTAAGTGAGATATAAACCTATTCCCTTTATGACCTAAAACAAGCTGACCTCCGCATTTGTATTCATTCCTATTTAGGGCAAGAGTGAGACTTTTCTATTCCTACTAAAGGAAAGATAAGAGTGACTTAGCTACCAGAGCAGAAGGCCAGAAGGAATCCTTTACTTACCGAAAGGAAAGATCTCTTTACTTACCGAAGGGCGGGAAGGAGATATTCACAGAATTAGAGCCTGTCAAGTGGAGCCTTCGGAACGTCGACTCCACAGGAGGGAAGAGAGAAAATAAAGACTCTTCGGCCAGAGGGAATTAAAGCAACTTCTTTCCCCCCTTGGGGAAAATAGAATAAACTTGGTCAGGGCTAAATAGAGGAGGAAAGGAAGAGCCGGTGGGATTATAAGTTCGGGTTCCAAACCTTGCTTTTCTCTAGAATTGAGAATCTCTCCTCAATGTTCCTTTCCTCTGATTACAAGCAAGATTTTCTAAGAATTGGAGAGGAGCTCGAATTAAAGGCTTGCTATGAGGCTTGCATGCAAGTCTTTAATATCTATTAAATACATCCCCCAAAAAATCTCTTGGGAATCTCCTTGCAGCGAGCGCTGTTTTCTCTTTCGACCCAGCTTCAGTAAGGTATGTCGAATCGCTTGACTACAAGGAACTCTAAAGAATAAAGCACACAAAGTCTCATTACGTGTAGTCAGGGCCTCTCACTACAAGCCGGAATTCGAAAGAAGGCATGGTCCCACATGAGAAAAGAGTGCTTCGTTTTTTAGAATTCCGTTCTTAGATTCTATGTAGGACCGTGCCTATTGAAATGAAAGCCGTGACTACTTGACTACACGTAATGAGACTGAAGTAAAAATCCGTGTAGTCAGGCGCGTTTAGCCGTAGTTTGCGTAGGACTTTGCTTATGGTGATGTGTTCTATGTTCTGGTCTCAGCCCTGGTCCTTGTACGCTGAAGCTGTCAAGTCCGTACGAGGATACCGTTTCCGGAGGGCGATTTCCTTTGCGTGTCGCCCTCTTCCTCGCGTTCCTTGTGTCTATCTTTTCTGAATCTGAAAGGCGGGTCTTCCTTTCCTAGTGGGCTCGTCGCCACTAGGCAGTCATCTTTGATCCTGATCGGCCGACCTTTCCGATCCCGAAACAAACATGGTTCGGCTCTCTTTTTTCGGTCATTCAGATGCAAAAATCCGTGAAGGCGCATTTAGCCCTGCTCTTTCCGTTCCTTCTCTTTCGGAGTGGAGCACTCCTTCTTTTGGTACGTGTTCTGAGCGAGCCTTCGCGTGACGTGAACGGTACCCATGAAGTGGAATCCGTCTGTCTTGTCTTCCACCTCATAAGGGAGTTGCGTTCCGAGGGACTACAAATCTCTACGGAACTTGGACATACTTAACACTGACCCAATGGAGACCGTGGCCACACCTTGATCAAACAGTGATGATGTGGTCAACCCTGGATACGTGGCTCTTCGATGGGGGAAGGACCACGCTAGTCGTCTGAGTGTGTGGTGGGTAGTGGGTGCGTCTTAGTGTCTTCTTACTACGAGAAATCAATGAGAAAATAGATGATTCTCGTTCTCGAAACTCAACACTTTTTTTCCTTCAAAGGAGGATTGGCATTTGGCCAAGATGTGATCTATCTCTTTCCTTGGTTGGAGTGGAACTTTGGTTTTCTTTAGCGAGGAACCGTTTCACTCGGCGGGCTGTCGATTGATCCAAGCGAAATGCTTTAGGCATCTTTTGAGCATGTTCAGCTTAAAAAATTCCTGGAGTCCTACGGCATTCTCACAGAAACAAAACATGGCTAGTAAATAACTATTTGGTTATTGTAGAAAGCGATCAGTTCTTCCGATCTTGTTCGGGCGGTGTCTTTCTCAATTCCAGAAGTTGAGGAGCCTATGTAGAAGAAGCTGTAGAAGAGCACCACGGTTCAGGTCCCGACACATGGGGGATTCATTCAGCTGCAAGGATCGTGAATCAAGGGAAGGGAAGAAT
>JBBNAE010000017.1:0-25000 GCA_039657345.1 Stephania japonica | reverse complement strand
TGATAGGAGGACGGTTCTTGAGAAGGGCAGGACCACCTCAAAGGAATTAACTGCATATGCCTTCCAAAGCTATAATGACCTTTTTTTGGGGGGAGAATGAATATATTTGACCAAAAAACATGTAAGCTGTTAAGCACCGATTTCACTAACTTCAGTCTTCCCGCGTAGGATAGGAATCTTCCTTTCCAGGACTGAATACGGAGAGTTATTTTTTCAATTAGCGGCTGACAATCTGAAGCAGACAGCTTGGTTTTTATCAGAGGCGCGTTTAGCCCTGACGGAACGGAACCTGAATCAAAGAAGGGTAGGCTGCCTTCTTGGAACCCTAGAATATCAAGACTCCTTGTCTGTATCTTCAACCCCAGCAAAGAAGACTTTTGATTCCCCAAGATTAGCTTCGAGCCCTGTGATCTCATAAAATGGATTGAGACAATCTCCCAAAGAAGAAGCAGATACAATATCATCCCCAAAGAACACAAGCAAATCATCAGCAAAGGCTAAATGAGTGACTTGAGGACTGATGCATCTAGGATGAAGAGCAAAAAAAAGGCCTTCCTGAACTTTACTTCTCAAAAGACTGCCCAGAACCTCCATGACTAGGACAAAGAAATACGGAGACATTGGGTCTCCTTGCCTGATGCCTCTATGGCCATCAAAGTATCCCTCAAGAGCACCATTAACTGAGTTAGAGTACTTTGTAGTTCTCAGGCATGTGAAGATCCAATCAATCAACTTAGAAGGAAAGTTGAGCAACTTTAGAGCACCAATAATAGCTTCCCATCTCACCATGTCATAAGCTTTCCGGATGTCAAGATTGGCTGTGCATCTTGGCGGCCCTCTGTCTCTGTGGTAGTACCTCAGTAACTCATGCGAAAGGAGGGCGTAGCAAGTGCCTATGCTTCTTCCACTAACAAAGGCTGATTGGTTATTACTAACAACAAGGTGAATCACACTTTTTATCCTGTTAGTGATAATCTTAGAGATGCACTCGTAGATGACATTACAGCATGAAATGGGTCTATAATCATTTAGGCATGAGGGGTTGCTTACCTTTGGCACCAGGGTGATAGCAGTAGCATTAACTTAAGAGAGCATCTTGTTGGCTTTTAAAAAGTGAGAGACTGCTGCCATGAAATCAGCACCAACTATATCCCAAGTTTTCTTGAAAAAGAGGGCTGTGTATCCATCCGGGCCAGGGGCTTTATTATCATGCAACGAGAATAAGGCATCCTTTATCTTATCTCAAGATTAGAAACATCTCTAATAAAATCCGCATGAGAGCTGTCTTCAAGGCGATGGTGAAAATGGATGGCATTGAGGCAGGATTGAATGCTTGTCTATGGCTGGTTCCCATGAGATTCTTGAAATGATCAACAACTTCCTTTGATATCATCTCCTCATTTTTCATTTTTTTGTGTTGCTTGCAATAAAAAAGATATTTTCTTTCTTCTAGCAATCATAGATTGATGAAAAAAGGCACTATTGCAGTCCCCAGAAGCCAATGGATTCTAGATTTCTGCCGAAGGAAAGCTTCCTCTTGTCTAGCTAATGTTGAGTATTCACGGATGGCCGTCTGCTCTTGCTCTATTAACACCGGTTGGAGTGCTCTGGAGCCTGCTTTGAATAGATTCTAGATTGGCCTTGGCAGCCTCCACCCTTCCTTGGATGTTGCTAAATCTTTGGTTATTCCACTCCTTGAGCTCAACTTTCAGCTTTTTAAAATTAATGACCCATTTTTACTTTACATAGGATTACCCCTTATTTCAGTGCTCCAAACTCTTCTAACAATGTCCAAAAAATCAGGTTCATCTGTCCAAAAGTTGTAGAACTAAAATGGCTTCCTCCCTCTAGGATCATTCTTGAAGATGGTCACCACCATTGGGCTATGGTCTGAAATTCCAGCAGGCAAGAATTCAGCTTCGGAATCAGTAAATTGAGCAAGCCATGCGTGAGCTGGGTTAACTAAGACTCTGTCCAACTTCGAAGTAATGCCTCTGACTCCCCCACTTCTGTTGCTCCAAGTAAACCTGCAACCTTTTAATTTAAGGTCACATAAGTTAGCCTCTTGAAAGCTTTCAATCACATTGGCAGTCGCTCTAGGATGAACATTCTTCCCCCCAACTTTCTCATGGCTGGCTAACACTGTGTTGAAGTCGCCTAAGATGATCCAAGGGTTGTCAAACAGTTTAGAGAAAGAAGTAATATCCGCCCAAAGTAAATTCCTTTCATTATATATTAGAAGCATAAATGAAAGAGAGCAAGATACGGCTCAGCCCTATAAGATAAGAAAGAACATGACTACACTACATCTGACGGATTTCATGGTCACGGTCCTTTAATGAAATAGGCCCCTCTCACTACAAGCCGGAATCAAAACGGAAGTGCGGATTAATAGGCCCCTCTCACTACAAGCCTACATTGAACCTAAGTGTGCGCTAGCTAGCCCTGGAGTTTTTCAGCTGGGATAGTCATCGCGTCAGAGAGACGGAACTTTACTTCACTGAACCGGTACTACTATTTGTTTGTCGTCTCCTACAACTTGTTTTCGTCCTTCGCTCGTCATGTAGGAGACGAAGTCACTTAGTTCCGTTAGGAATTCAGGAGACGAAACGCAAAGTAAAGTTCCCTAACCCTAGCGAAGCGGTATCCGGGGCTCCGTAGATACCTACCGGCGAATCCGTGCTTCCTTCAAATAAAGGAAGGAGGGTTCCGGGTCGAAACCCGCCTGGCGGGTGAGTTGTTTACGGAACTGTACTGATTACGTGACTCGACTTTGAAGAGGACGAGCTCCCGGGAGCCTTCAAAGTAGTGTTGAAGCGGGGACAGGATACCTGCAGTCTTCAGTAGCCAAAGACCAATTCCTTATTTATACCCAACCCTCTCGTGCTTATTACTTGACTGCCGGCTAGCTCTAAAAAAGTACTCCACTTCTCTCTCTAGCGTCTTCCGGCGGAAAGAAAGCCGTTCCTTAGAGTCCGTTCCGTCGGTATTAGATTAGATGTTTGTAGAACCTCCTGAACGTTCAGGAGGTTCCTCCCACGTAGTTCAGTAGAGCTCCGTGACCCTTAACCAATAGAAAAAAGCTGTCGGTAACCGTCCGTGAGTTACCTAGTTGAAAGGACCGCTCCGGGAGCCTACGCTCGTCAGCCTACAAAAGATCCTAGATATTGGGATAAGTGATAGGAATATGCGCTCCGGGAGCCTTCACTCGTCAACCTAAAAACAGAGGAGTTCCCTCACTACGAAAGGTGTCCCGTGGATGGACGAGTTCCTAAACTACGAAAGATATGGAGCGGATGAACTGCTATGAGTTCCGGAGCAACAAAAGTGTGGAGTGGATGGTGTTGTTCATTCTGGAACAAACAACTAAATCCGGAACAACAAAAGGCATGAAATGGATGGTGTTGTTCCTGTGAGCCCTTTTAGCCGGAACTCTACTCGTCTGCTTGCCCCTTTGAGTATAGTAGTAGTAGTACGTTCCTACCGTGGAGCCGAAGGCTCGCAGGCAGACGAGGAGCGAAGGCCCTTTTAGACGCCCCGGGTTTGCTCGTCTTTAAGTAAAGTTCAGTTTACTAAACTCGATTTCACAGCGACCTTCCTGGTAGTGCCCAGTCGAATCTCTTAATAGCAGCATCTATGAGAATCCTCAAGCATTTCGCGCTCCTTACCATAGAAGTCTTTCTTTATTCGGACACCCGCCGAAAGATAGATAACCTGGAAAATCGAAGGAATGATTGGATTTAGAATTCGTATCTAGAGATAGATCCTATCCGACCGATTGAGACCACAAGTTCAAATGACATTGCCAAAAAGAAACTGGCAAGGTGCCCATTTCTTCATCAAAAGACGAATGAGTACCCTTTCCTTTGCCTTTGAAGCCAAAATGGATTGTTTTTCCTTTCTCAAACGTAAGCTTTCAAGCCCTTGACTAGTAGGGGCGCAGGAGCTGTCAGCCTCGAGCGAGAGGGACGCGACTTTCGAATTCGGAGCTGGTTGGGAACAGCGTAGCGACGGATAATTAAGAATCAGAATAGGTCCAGTCCAGGGGACAAATCAATAGGAAATGCTATTTGCTTCGTAAAAATTACTATGAAATGAAAGAGTTTCCCGGGAATTGTCTTGATCGTCGGATATCATTGAGAAATAGGAAAAAGTGTTCTCGAACGATTTCCTGCTATTCTTCCCAGTATGGAATGAGTCAAGAATCAAGCTACAAGTCTCGATCTATACGAAACGCACAGGGGTTTTTGTGTTTCTTTCGGTTTCATTGATAGCAGAAGAGTACGCGCGCTAGCGCGCGGAGCCTGAAAAACGTAATAGGCAGCTGACTACACGGAACCAGAAAGAAAAAGCGAAAAGCAGCGAGCGGAGCTTGAAGAAGCGAGCACTTAGCTTATAGTCTAGTGTAGTCAGCTGCTTGCTCGCCTTTATAGCTTATGGGGGCTTACGAACGAGTGGAGTGCTTACGCCCCTTGTGAGATAGGGGCGAGCCTTGTCTACGAAGCTTCGCTCGCCTCAAATTGACAACTCCCCTCGGGCTCTTACCATACACCACTTCGAATGGTTACTTCCCCCCCCCTTACTTAACACAGGCCGATTCACATGGTTTTGATAGGCAAAGTCCGAAGTTGGAAGAACTTATTCCCACTTGCTCGGTCTCCCTTGCACTAAGCTCCTCAGCAAGTCTCCCAGTGACCGACGACTGGAGTCTTGCCGTCCTGAGTGATAAGCACTGCTAAACCTCAGTTCAGTGCCTAATTTATTCCATAGCACCCTCTATTAGATTAGAGGGCAGACTGGTGTCTTGATCTCCTTGGGGGACCCTTTCTTTCGTCATAAGGCGTGGTTTCTCACCACCTAATGATGATCAAATCACGATCATAGGGTAGCCGGGTTCTAATTCCATATGCAGATAAAATATGAAATCAAGACCCCGAAACTTATTTAGTTCCAGATGATGCAGAGCCAATTCTAATTCCGAATCCAATCCCATCTCCTGAGCTATACCTATAACTTCTGAAAATGTAGATTTGCCCGAACTTATTTAATTTAATAAGGCGAGATGGAGACCCTGATTTGGACCCTCGTGATCGAGCTTATGATTGTACAGAACACGAAGCCATAGTCAAACGATCCAAACCAGGTTGAGAGCGTCGAAGCTTATCCACCTGAAGCACTCACTTCTACTCCTTGCTGTGGAAGCAGTGGCCGGAAGCTTCACTGTGGAGGCGGGCGGTCTGATGGAGCTGATTAGCTCCACAACCGAGATGGAGCCATCCCTGGAACCCAGGTTTAGAACTCCTGAGACTGGCCCACAAGAATCCATCTCAGGATTAGAACCTGCAATACAAAGACTAACCATGGAGGTCACTGAAACTGCTGAATCGACCTCAGAGAAGGAAGAAGAACAAGAGCTACTGCGGTTGAGGAACAAGCCGTCGTGGCTGCACCTGTCAAGTTACACGGTCTTTCTGTTTGCCCGCTTTGATTAGGCTTTATTCCCGAGCGCTCTTTTTCAATACTCTGGTGGAACTGGAGAAGCAAGACTAGCCCTTCTTAGTCAAGCTTTGGCCTTGCCGCCTTTCTAATCGGCATCTTTTGATCGTTTCACTGTCATAATGGGAAAAGATCCACTACACTGGCCCGAGAAGGTGTGTAAACGGTCACTCTCACACAAACAAAAAGGTATCAACAATAGACACTATTTTCATTTAGAAAAAAAAGTAGGGACCTAAGCACGAAGCAAGATATCCTCTAGGAAGGATAAAGGCATTAGCCAATCCCAGGAGCGGAGCGTAGAAGGTATGAGTTCGACACCCGGTTAGCCCATAGCTTTATGGCTTAGAAGAGTAGCTGGCATTGGCTCTTTGCTTTAGGGACAGTCGATCAAGGGGATGACGGAAGATGGCAGAGAATGTAGAAGATAGCCACAGACAAGGACTTTCGGCAAAGAAGGTGTAGGCGGAATAAGCTGTGAGGTTTGGATTGGACAAAGCAAAAAAATGCCTTTTTGACACTAGAATACAAGGATCTGGTGAATAGGCCCGGTTCATTGGCCAGGAATCTTAACCCCCCCCCCAGTTCTCATTCCTGCCCTTCACCGTTCTCGTATGCTTAACACATGGTGTAGCTTTCTTGTCTAGCCTAAGGAATACGTTTCCGAGCGTTCCAGTCATGCATTGTGTTTCCAGTTTGCTTTTTGGCTATCTTTGCTAGAGATTCCGCGTGGAAATAAAATAGATCTTGATCTAGAGTCTGTCATGTTCGAGTATTCCATGTGTATTTCTTATGTATACTACTAAAAAAAAAAAAAAGGTTGGTCACAGTGCTCACCCTGTGTGATTTTCCCGAAAGCTGCTCGGTTGTAACAACCGGCTCGGGATAGTATGGCTCTATCTTAGTTCCTGCCCCTCTCACTATAAAACGAATAACAAAGGGACTCGAAATGTATGTCTGCTAGGGCAATGGCAATCTATCAGGTTTAAGAATGAGCTCGACTGCCAAGGTTTAGGTTTCTTGTTTCTCGACCAGCCCTTGAACCGCTCCGTGGGCCTCGGGACTTGCTCGACCATAGGGAGAGGTTATTGAATAATCTCGAGTGATAACGAGAGGAAGCGGGGATTAAGGGAGCCAGAAGTAGAGGTAAAATTGAGGCTTTCCGAAAAGCTGTTGAGGATCTTTCTATTATGGATCTTTGATTTCTGGGGCCGGAATTTACATACTGTTAGGGAAGACTAGATCGAGCCTTGGCAGATAGCAGCTGGTGTAATCTTTTTCCCAAGGGCTCTGTTCATCACCTATCTAGTTCATACTCAGAGCATCTCCCAATCCGTATTGAGACTGTAGGTAAAATCAAAGGTAGGAAGAGGTGAAGACGTGCTGGTCCTTTCCACTTTGAGGCGAGATGGCTGAGGGATCCTGAATGTGAAGAGATTGCTTGGTACCCTTTTTTGCTACTGCAAAGCTGGACTGATAGCGCACTGAACCGTACCGTAGTATGAATAAAAGGATGCACTCTTTACTGCCGCTTCCATGCTTATAAGCTTCCAGTCACGCTTGCCTGCCTTTCCTTTTTTTCTCTCCCGTATGCTATGCTTTGATATCAGCATAGGAAGAAGAAGGCAGTCGACCACAAGCCGACCTTTAGTCAAGAGATTGGTTAGGGGGCGATAATCTTTCCGGAAATTATTTTAATAAAACAAAACAAACAATAATTTTTTTTTTGAAAAGCGAGAGACCCTACCTGTTGATGACTAAATAGGTTCGAAGACGCCGCGAACAGGAAGTCTAACAATGCCCGGAGACCTCTGCCTACTCCGCTTCATCTTCTTTTCATTCCTTTAGCTACTCAGATGCTTCGTTCGCTAACGATCTTAGTCGAATGAGCCCATCCCTCTGGCTTCTACCCAGAAGTGGTCTGCTTTGCTCATCAAAGAGAAAGGATTCTCAAGAAAAGGGTCTTTCTTAGCTCACTGAGCTAAGATTGTATCCTTCTCCTGAGGCCCACCCTATCAAGACTGTGGTCTCTCTCTTCCTCATTTGAACTTGATGCCCAGGGTCTCCTATGACTACCACTTTCATTTCAGGAGTAAATCTCCGGCTTTTCAAAAGCTCATCTCTATAGTACCGGTGCGGTGGTTGGAGTCTCCCCTTCTCTTCTTATTGACATTGACCCAAGGAAAGAGAAAGGAATCCGGGCAAGCAGTCTTGCTTGTTAGCGTATAAGATCGAGTCTCTATTGAGAGGTTATCTCTTTATTTTCCTACCCGAGGAAGAAGTGCTCCACCGATAGGAAGCTCTAAATCATAAAAGAAAGGGCTTGTTCAGCTGCTCCTTTGAATGATCTAGCTCTTTCACTTGCTTTCTTATTCAGTCCTCGGAGACTCTTGCAGGATCCATCCAACAACTATTTCACTTCTCTTCTTTGCTCTCTTTTCTCTTACGTCATTTAGTTATTATTGCATTCTTACTAATACTAATACGAAGGTAACTTCATCTTTTTTTTTTTGAGTTCCTTGTAGACTAAAATTCGCATATACATATAAATTTTTTAGTTGTACGGTGAAACCAGTATCCCAATTTTTTAGTCAACCATAAGGAAATCAATCGGTACACATTAATGACTGAAATTAAATACTTCCCCGAGAAACTCTACAATAATTGGTTTAATCGATCGGTCTGTTGTCTGTGCTCTCTCTCTTCTGTGTTACTGGCTGTCATGGATCGGTCGCCCCTTTGACTCGTCCTAAAAGGGATAGGGATAAGGAGGCGAGGCAGATATTGAATTCACAGAGAAGTCAGTCAGACCTTTCTTTAGCGAGTCAAGATAGCAATGAGCATATCGGGATGATGAGATATGTCCCATCGAAACTCCTGATCCCGAGATTCGAAAGGAGCAGCTAAGAAGAATAAGCTGGGAAGAAACCTCTCCCGTTTTTGACTCACTCGTTAGGTCGAGCCTTAGCCTAATCGGCTTCTCTTTCGTTCTATAAGAACTCAAAATGGACTACTCGCTACAAGTATTCCGCTTTCTTACCTCTACTTCAAATAAAAATAGAGCTATAGAGCAGAGTCAAGAGAGCGGAGCTTTATACGAGGATTTATCTAGTAGTTACAAAAGATAGGAGGATCCTATTCAGGAAAGAAAGTGACTAATGGATTATGCGGGTTCTGTGCCAGAGGTGATTTTCAGGATAGAAGGATAAGTTGCTTCACTTTCACAGTAAGAAGTAAGATTCGCTAAACGCGAAGCGAACCTAGTGAACGTAAATAGCTCAGCGAGTAATCAATGTGTTTCCAAGCGAGAGGTCCCATTTCAGGGGATATGCCGGGGAAGGATGAACGACTGACAAAGCAAGAGCGAAGTGTACATTTTGGGCGAAGCTGGAATTTCCGCAGTCTTTCAAACAATTTGCGCAAGTTTGTTACATGGTCCTCTCCAACCCGTGACTTGGCTATCATGTCGTCCACATACATATACTTCAATCTCCTTATTATGTTATGCATCATGTCATGGAATAGAGTAACCATGGCCCTCTGATAAGTCGCCCCAGCATTTTTCAAGCCGAATGGCTTCACCTTATAACTGAAGGTTTCCCGCTTAGTGATGAAGGCTTTATCTTCTTCTTCCATTTGTATCTGATTATACCCTGAGAAGCCATCCATGAATGAAAACATAGAGTTTTTCGCAGTGTTATCCACGAGCACATCTATGTGGGGTAATTGAAAGTTCTCCTTCGGACTGGCCCGATTTCAGTCTCTGTAGTCTACACACATCCGAACCTTTACATTATTATTTGGCACAACATTGCATTGGCGATCCATTCCGAGTATTGGGCAACTTCTAGAAAGCCAGCATCAAATTGCTTCTTCACCTCCTCTTTTATCGCGAGGCTCGTTGAGACCTCCTCAGCCTTTGCTTCACTGGCTTATATCCTGGTTTCAGAGGGAGCTTGTGCACAACAACATATGGGTATAAGCCAGGCATATCTTGGTACGACCAAGCAAAGATATCTTTGAATTCTCGTAAGAGATCGATCAGTCTAGCCCTCTTATCTTAAGTCATTGGAGTGCCAATCATCACCTCCTGCGTGTCATCTTCTGACCCCAGATTTACTATCTCCACTGCATCCTGATTGGGTACTATCCCCTTATCATCATGTTCAATCAATCGGGACATTGGACATTCATCAGACATTTAGAACTCATCATCTTCATCTAGATCGTCACTGTCCTTTGCAATTATTGGTTCATTGAAATTGGTATAAAAAGTGGGATAGTTATGGTATGGGCAGAGCCCTCGGGAGCTACGAAATCTAAAAGTTTTCAGAGGGTCCCAGTCAGCAGGTACTTCCCTCTCTCGGTCGATGGCACTGGATTGCCTGGTTGTTCTTCCCTATAAAGGTTGGAGATGCCTTGCCGGTTGAATCAAAGGATACTGGCTTGCTCAGATATCAGGTAAGGGTGAAAGCTAGCCAGCAGAAGAACAAGGGGAGAAGAGCACCTGGTGGGATTGGGTTAGCTAACATTTGTGAGGGGAAGGCCGGATGCATAAGTTGACGTTCTTTGGCGGGAGCATCAAAAACACTTGGATGTGGAGGCGCTTTTTGCCCTGTATTCGCATCTATCAAACTCAAATAAAGGATTAAAGGAATGAATGCAGCTAGAGTACATCACATAGATGGAAGGAAGAGGCGGCAGCAGAGCTCAGGGGTTATTCTATTCAAGGAGGAGTCACTATGACTGCAGTATATCTCTTTGGTATGATATGAAAGAGGCCCGATGAAATAACTCCATCTATTGGTTTATGCGCTCCAGTAAGCGATTTCGTCTCAAATGCTGCTCCGGCTTTTCTTATTCTTGCTTAGATGGCCCCGGTAGGAAATTCGATGCGAGGACTGTCAAGTAGGTAGAAAAGAGAAAAGAATACACTTACCTCTTATCGGCTCTTAAAGCAAGCGATAGCTAATCCATAAAAGAAAAGCAAGCTAAGATAAGGGAAAGGCAACGCATAAGCACACGCACGAGTACTTAGTAGACTTCTTTCTTGGTTGGGTGCTTCTTGAAGGCTCTCTAGTAAGCTCCAGCTATGGATAGGGAGAGGAGAAGGTACGAACTCGACTGATAAGGCCCACGGAGCGGTAACGAACTCAACAACTGAGTTGTTGAGGAGTGGGTTTAGAATAATCTCTACTTCTTTAGTGGAGGTTTAAGTTCGTAGACGCTCTTCTTTCTCACTCATTTCTCACGAGCTGGACTCGAACCAGCACCTTTGGGATCAAAAGACAGGCCCTGCCTCCAACCTTGAGCAATTCGTGTGAACAGCTAAATAAATAGCCCATCATCCTAATTGAAGGCCCATGCCTTTACTAAACGACCCAGAACGAAGTACTTTGATCTCGCGAAGTACAGGAAGATTTTCAATACGGAGAAACTAAAAGCCCTGCAAGGGATGTGAAGCCCTTCTCATCACCCAGTGGATCAAGGAGGCAATCCTTTTATTGAATCCATTCAAAATGATGTGCTAATCACAAGGCCTACTTATTCTCCTAATGCAACCCGGCGTTGTAGGGGATTCAATCTGATCTCAAGATATGCTCCTCCAAGGACTAAAGGTTAAGGGTGATCCCATCCAGCATAGGCGGGTAGAGTTAACTCATCCGGTAGCGAGGGGATGATGAACAATGATGCTATAGCTGCTCACCTTTCCGCTATCTGTCTTTAAGTTAGAGGAGGCTAAACAGCCCACCAACCAATCTTTCTTTCTATCTCGCGAATTCTTGATCTTCGGGGAAGGTTTTTTTACCAGAACATATCCGGGCCGGGTTGAGAGCTTTAAGCTGGGGCAGGCAGATATACGATCTCTTCCAGTACGAGTACATTCAAAGGGCAGATGGGTCGATTGCCCGAAGGAAGCACTCATTCATATATCTTGAAGTTGTGAGATAGCATTTTAATACCCTCGGGCTACACCACTACAAAGCCCGCAGGTGGAAAAAGAGAAATATCTTCACTTGACTGACCCGTTAGGGTAAGCCGAGTCATTTGCTTGACCTTCACTCCTTTCCCTCGTTAGGGATTTCCGCTTTGTGTAGCATTGGAGCTGAAACCCTGACTTCGCCTACTTCCTCATCAAAGGCTAGTTACCGCCCCTTCAACCAGACTTTGATCGATTCCCCGACATCGAGAAAAGCGGGGGTAAGACTCCTAATTCTAACTGCTATTCATTGATTTTATTTGCTAAAGTAATACTGACCTCTGGCCTTTCAACTACGCTAGCAAGGCATCTGAAAAAAGATTTGGAAAGAGTCTGGTGCCTATGAGGTGCATGATTCTCTGCTGCTTTCTCTCCTTTAATCGCTTCGCACCTTTACCCAATAATAAATCCTCTTATACAAGGAATTGGATTCTCATGCTGAAGGACGAGAATGGAATTAGGATTAAAGAAGGGAAAGACCTTGGCGCTTGAGAGGACGAATAGCTCTTAGGGGGATCGGGATCAAGCACTGTTAGGAAAGGCTACTTAAAGGAAAAAAGCCCGGGTTACCTATTTTTTGTTTTTCTTTGAGATCGGACTTATCCTTTACCTATGGTGTGATTGACGGAAGTAGTCTATCTGCCCGCCAATGGGAAGCTTTGGAAGCTACAAATAGAACAACATTGGAAATGGATTAAATGACTGAAGAAGCGCTCCACTACGGCCGATTCAATAGTGTTTGTCCTAGCTCCCTGCAAACAAGGGTCGATGTAATTGAGGTTTGGGTAACGAACAGGTTCTTTCGGTAAAGAGGAGACAAAGCCTTTTCACTTCAACTAATCGTTGATTGCTGGTAAGCCAGAAGCTTTGAGACGACTGATGTCGGTATTGTGTAGGGCAGTAGGTCGGGGCCTGAGCCAAGTCCTCCCATTCTAAAAGGGGAAAGGGGAGGGGCCTGAGAGGGAAGCCTATCAAATCAAGAATAAGCTAAGCAGACTGACAGCGCCCAGAGCTCGTTAGTTAGGTTCTGATGCTACGAAAAGGAATCAAAAGAGGACTCCATTTTCGAATAAGAAGCATTTACGAGGCTTCTGCCTTTGATGGACAAAAGGGCTAAAGTAAGTTTTCATCACATTACAACCCCTGGTTTTTTGAATCTTACTTTATTCAAGAAAATCTTTCTTCTCAGTTGGCCACCACGTTTCGGGGGAGGCTACAGAGGTAGCAGTAGGAGCTGTGGGCGCCCCTAGAAGTCAATTAATGCATCTATCGGTATGAATACGAAATTCCTTTTCTTCTCTATGGTTGCTTTTCCTTCGCTTCCAAGAAAACTTTCTTTTTAGATTTAGCTCCCTACTCTCGGTTACGAAGAGGGCGGAATAGAGCTAATTGCAACTGATTCTATAGCAGCCGATCCACCAGAAAATGCTGCTTTGCCTTCTTAGCTTGGAAAAGATTTTCTATTTTGAATTCGAGTTGTTCAGTCAGTGTAAGGCACCAGTGATGCTAGGCTAGGGCCGTTAAGAGCTGTTCGTGATGCACCGGTTCCACCTTACTTACTTTGGTACGACATATATAAATATTCTCTCTCCACTCCAAAAAAGGTAGTTCAGATATTGATAGGAAATGGGGTGGAGCTGAACAAGAAGTGAAATAGAACATATAGCGGAAACTGGGGATTTCCTTCTTTGCCACATCTTTCTTTATGAGATTCCCTATTCAGTCAGGAAAGACAATAAAATTTAAGTTTTTAGCTTTCCTTCCCTTTAGTCAGTCAGTATGGTTAGAGAAAGTCCCCTCTTCTCTTGCCCTAGTCAGAATAGCTCTAAATTAACCTTCCTGTACCGCAGGTTAATTAAGGAGAAAGAAGAAGACCAAGCTCCCTTGTACGCAGCAGTGATAGTCAGTATAGATAGCAAGCCAGTCTTTCTGTTAGTCAATATGCCCTTCCTTATTTATATAGTAGGGAAAAGCGATAGGTACTCATGAGCAACAAGTATCTGTCCTTTTCTTTTTCTTTCTTTAATAGCTTTAATTTAATAGAAACAACAAGAAGCAACAAAGTGGAATATAAAGAACAAGGGCAGGAGTGGCTAAGCTTGCCTCAACTCAGGGAAACCCCCACAACTTCGAAAGTTGCTTGTACTTTCACCGCCCGCCCCTGTAATCACGTCATTTGATCCCCTTCCTGGCCTCTTCGACATATGAATATGCCTCGCCTCGAAGAATAAGGAAGAATCATCAGCGAATAATGCCAACAATCCCTATGATTCATTTCGGTACAAAGAAGAAAGCGAGTCTCTGCTCGGCTTTCAAGAAAGTGCTACTTATTCTTCAGAAATCATCTACGGAGATGTCTCACTGCTTGTGACTTGACTTCTTTACCGGATTTCTAGGACAGGAAAGAGGGAGAGAAGGAGAAGTAGTGTAATCAATTTAGACCCCCAAAACAAGGTGAAAAGCTAATTCCTTCCTTACTGCAGTAGCTCTAGTAGTAGCAGTAGGAATAGTGGCCAAATAGACTGAATTCGTCTTAGTAGTCTTAGTGCCGTAGTAGGATTCCCTTCGTCCCCTTCCCTTTGTCCTTACCTGCTGACAGCAAGCATTCCTGGGGGAAGTAATCCGCCAAGGAATAGAAAAGAGAAGTTTAATCCTCCTGGTCCTATCGAACCAGTCACTTCATACCTGGTGGAAGGTGCAGATGAAAGAAAGAATCAGCAGTGGGAGCAGCAAGTCTTTTTAAAGTTTAAGAAGACCATATACGGTTAGATCTAATTCTAGCTTCTCGAAAAAGGAAAGGGTTAAAAATAAATTTGGCAAAGGAGGGGCGCGAAGTAGGACTTCTATATCAGGGGTCTAATTCACAGTAGGGGTAGGCCCGGGATTAGTAGCCCGTTCTTAACCTCTCGTTATTACTCGAGTTCGTACCGTCAGTTTCGTATCTTGACGGGAGAATTGGCTTACCGTGCCTCCATTGCTGGATTGGTTCATTCCTTTGACGAGCAAGCGCTAAAGCCGGCTGGCATTGAGTCATACATCATCCCCTTATAATAGCAAAACTCAACAAGGCTCGACGCAAAGCACTAAATTTCAGGCGCATTAATCAGGCTTTGAAGGTCACACAAGAAGGCTATTAGACCGACAGTAGGAAGTGGTGGTTATAAATTGATCTTTTTAGGCAGGAGAAAGAATCTTGCATCTATCTCTAGTTGCTCCCTTGAGCGATCTATCCCTGGTTTTGTGACGTCGAGTTTGCTCTATTCTGCTCCTATCAAGCTTCGCTTCGCGCATGATAGCGGCATTATTGGGGGAAGGAAGTCGCTCGCTAGTGCACCTCACCAAGCGTCGCTAAGTCAATTCATGCTTCGACGCCTCGTGTTTTTGACAGAGTGTTGTGCCAGAGGTTCGGAGGAGCTATAACTCATTTTGGGCGAAAGCCCCTTCTTTCACTGCCGATTCTATTCCTGATGTGGCATTACCTGTGTTGGATAGGAAGAAGGAGGTATATGCGCGAGAGCAAAGATAGCTATTCGCTTGACTAGCTGTCCACCTCTGATCACCATCTGTTTCGTTACCTAGAGATGAGCTTGACTGGTACTCTAAGACGAAGGTGGTCCGATCAGGCAAAGCAGGCTCAACGTATGCTCTAGCTCCAAGATGGTAGTTTGAGTTTGAAAGGTGAAAGAGAATCGTCATAAATGATATTAAATGAGATTTTGATTCTCACTATTCGAATCTAGCGCGAATCAACATCTGTACTTTTAGCTAGTCTAGGTCGCTTGTGACTTATGTGGCTGACTCAGCTTCTCCCACTCAATTCTACGAACATACTAGCCATACGTGCTGGACGTACTGCTTACAAATTCATAGCTTTACTTGCCACTTGCCAAAGCTACTGGAAAAAGCATTCCTAACTGTAAAGTGGCCAGGACCATCACCTCAAGTACGAATCCCAGAAGGAGATGCCCCCCTCTATCCCTAAATCGCTGTTCTATTACTGGAGCATGAACAGAAGAACGATCGAAGGAATTGTCAAGAGGAGGGGTATCTGTGCGCTGCTCAGGATGATAGTTTTTATTCCGAGGATGATATGCTTATTCGATGACTGGGATTGCGCCGTAGTCACACCAAGCTCGTACTGCTGCGAAGCGCTTCCCTTAGGTAGGCTTATAGCACTTACCTACATAGAATACATAAAAGGAGGTTTGACATGCAGTAGTGCAATTCACTTTCAAGCATCGCATCGTACTATGCTATGGTTCGCTTGTCGGTTCACTTGTCGAGTTTTTTCTTTGTCACTAGATCACCCCTGTCTTTCGACATTTTAGTACAGTGCATGAGCGCTCAGATATGCCTAAAGCTATTTAGAGTTAGCTCACAAGCAGTTGTATGCAAGGCAGTCAGAGCCATCAGCGCCTCATTACTTCTGAGAAAATCCCACCTCTTGAACAATATACCATATCGAAGAAGCAAGAGTGGACTCCTCAGAAATGCGCTTTAGTTTCCGTGGCGCAACAGGAGGACGAAGAAGAAAGGCCTTTTTTCAAAGTATAATCAGACTCCAGCGTACCATGACGGATCCTCTGGATGGATTGTAATGGTAGGTTGTATTTAGCTCTCATAGAAATAGCTTTCGTGATTCTGATAGCAAGACTTGCCTGATCAAAGGACTTCTCATCAAGGTCCTTTGGTGCAAGCCGCTCTATCAGATAGTGTCTTACCATCCGCCACTCATAGCAAGTTAGCAACCCCTTATCAGGGAAGGCCAAACAGATATAAGCGGGAAGAGGTTAAGGTCCACTAGGAGCATAGATACTTAAGCAATGGCGCTAGCAAGGCCTAGATAGTCTATTAGAAACTGATACATCAAAAGACGATCTAGGTTGGGAGTACACACGGTAACCCCCTCCCCTTAACCTAACCCTAAAGTTGGCTTTAAGTTGAAGAAGGAGCTACGAATCCTCTGCACGCCATTATACACCCAATCGATAGAGGGGATAAATCCGTACTATCCAAATGATTGCGTACTATAAAGAAAGAAAGCGCTTAGCGAATTCGCAACAACCCGTGTGAGAGGCGAGGGATTTCTATTTCGAGATAACCGCCATACTCTGCTCCATGAGCGTCAAGTATGCTTGCGCTACCTTGGTGTAGGCAATAACAATATCGTCGCCCAAATAGCGTAATCCCAAAACTTCTTACCTGAAGCAGTGCGACTCTCTGTCTGAAGCGAGTTGATGCGCCCACTCCTTCTGTTTATGGATACTACACTAGGGTAGGTATTCGCCCACTCCTTCTGTTTCATGCAAATAGTCGCTACTACTTCTCTAGTAGTTCGATACTACTATTGGGCGATCCTACTTCTCTAGTTCTGTTCACACTAGTGCGATACGTAACTAGTAAAAATCACATTCTCTAGTTCTGTTAGTAGAGACCACTTCTGTTTCTTTGACTAGGGCGATAGTCGTTACTACTACTCTAGTTAGTCGATCCTACTTCTGGTTCTCGATAGGCGACAACTACTTCTGTTTAGTCTATAGTTCGATACTACTTCTATTGACTAGTTATGTACTACACTAGTTTTAAACAGGTAGGTAATCGCCCACTCCTTTTCTGTTACTACTTCTATTGACTACTTCTGTTACTAATGACAATCGATAGGGTATAATACAGTAGTTACTAGTTTCGATAATACACTTGTTTTTCGATACTTCTTCTGATTCGATTACTGTTTCGATTGACTACTTCTGTTTGTCTGTTTGTCGATAGGTGATAATACACTACTTTGTTTTTACACTAGTTACTACATAAGAGACTGCTACTGTTTATGAATACTACATATCAACAAGGCAAGGGCGCAACAACAGCTATTATACGAAGCAGTGCGACTCTCTGTTTGAGTAGTCTTTTTTCATCTATCGTTTTTCGCTGGTGAATACGGTGTAGCAAAAGTCAAACAAAAGCTAAGCGCACTCTCGTCGATCCACCACAAAGGTTAACGACGTATTCGACCTAGTTTTGAATAAAAACCCTTAGGTTAGATAATCGTAGTCTTGATATATGATATTAGAAATCTGTTTAAAGCAGGTGTCGCTACTACTTCTGTACTACACTAGTTTTAACTTCTTTACTAGGTTGTCGATACTACTTCTGGTAATGACAATCTATTCGGTACTACTTCTATTGACTAGTTTCGATACTCGTTCTATTTAGTCGATACTGCTACTAGTTTGTTTTAGTAGAAGAAGTGGGATAGATTTTATCTAAGATGCGCTAACCTTAAGACTGAGTTTGCGTTAGGGTACGAGCGAGTAGCTTCCATAGTCTTCCTCGCTATCTAAAGACTTATGTGATGGCTATTAGAGCCTACTCACAGCTCTCACAACCTTTATTATGTAACTCAGTTAAAGGTCTCGGATGCACCCGAGTTCGGATAAAATCCCACATCTTGTATAATATACCGTATCGAACCAGCAAGATCGGATTCTTCTGACTTATGCCTTAGTTTTGTTGGCGCAACGGGAGGCCTCAGTAAAACCTCTAAAGGAGTTTCGAAGTCTAATAAGACTCTTGCGTACCAGGCAACATAGTCAAGATGTAATAAGACGATTTTTTGTATAAACCTTTCATCCTGTCCGTCAGTAGTTCATTCATCCCTGAGGTCATGCAGGTCTAATCCGCGGGGAAAAACGTATCCGCCTATCAGCCTAATGCTTGACTTTAAGCCCTTCAATCATCGCCTAATCCTTGTAAGTCAGTAGTGTCTGGAGTGAACGGGACTTCAGTTGTAGGACTATGACCCCTTCTTGCTTGTGTTAAGGTTAAGGCGAATTTGCTTTTTCCTTTACTAGGCGACTTAGAAAAAAAGTGCTCTCCCGCCGGCTCAGGAGGATTTCTTTCTTCTTTGATTGAGCGCGGTTCCTCATAATTGATGGTGCAGGGGCGATCTAAGGCCTCTTTCTTCTTGTAAGCGCCTTCGCGGCAGTCGATGTATTCCGTCTTTTCTTGAGAATCGGGCTAAGGTCCGCTCGAGGGCCTGCTCTTTGATCCTCTTTCACTCCTCAGTCCTTGCATATAAAGATTCTTCTTATCCGTGCTTTCGTGGAAGTCTCACCGGAAGTATGACTAAGATAGTTTATCCCAGCGGGAAGCATTAGCACCTCAGCTCAGTACGCATAGAAGTACAGTCTACCTCTATTTAGCTCTACTGGCTTTCTTATACCTATACCAGGAACCCGAGCCTACTAGGAAAGGAAGCCTTTCGCTCTTTTAGATCGTGTAATGCAATCTCTGATCTTCACTTCCTATGCCCTGAAACCAACCCTATATCTGTGTCCTGGGACTTCATAGAAGAAGGTCCTGAAATACTAAACTACGCTGGATTGACTCTGTAAGCTGGAACCACACCACCAAAGCAGGAGCGCTAGAAGAGGTCTTTGCTTTCCCGTGAAAGATTTCGATCAGCGGATGAAGGCGAGAAAAAGGATAAGTTCTTTCAAAAATGGAACCTATGTGGCTGATAAAGAGAAGGAACTCTTGGATGTTTCAAAAATCTGTCTTAGAATTCCCCTTCGTCCCAAGACTAAACTAAGATCCTTGATGAAAGTCAGTCTGGCAGAGATAAGGCTTCCAGAAAGGAAAGGGGAAAACTATATAATATCCTCATTCTGTGTACTGAGGGGCCCCTTTCACATCCTAAGTCCTGTAAACACCGGCAACAAGAAGGCGGCCATAGCTCGAGGCTGAAGCACGGATCAGCGATTACCTACTGCCTCTGCCCCCTATTCCACGGCAAGTTCTGCTTTCTATTGATGAATCTCATAATTCTCCGTTGATACGACATGCTATTTATTCCATTTATTACCTTTAAGGATCAGTCCCTGGTCTTGCAAACTAAATTGATGGTATGGACGAATACCTCGCTTCATCTAAATGTTAAAAGACCCTATCCCCTACAATCCCGGGGAAGGCTTTTTCCTTCTCTCCCAGTTTGCGATATCATGAATGGAGCTCAAAGTAGTAATTCTCTGTCCTTCACTACTTGATTACTCGCTAGTTCGTTTGTTATGTTGCTAATCTGGCCCAGGCTTTCTCTCTCTCACCCGGATTCACAGACCATTCAGCTATTGACTGGGAATGGGCTAGATCAACTACGAGAAAATCTACTCTAATAGAACACATGGGCCTCCACAGCCCGCTAGAGCTTTCTATTTCTTATGGGTTAGGATCTTCTATTGGCTCATTTTACTACTCGTTTGATGAATTTACAAGTTAGCTGCTGCTAGCAGTATATCTCGATCCTTTTCGTAGCAGAAAGATTCTGAATCTTCCTATGTGTGTGGGCAGAAAAGCGAAGATCGCCCAATAAGCTATCAGCGAACACAGTACCTCCTGCGGACCCTCGGCTCCGGTGATAGACTTTTACTAGCAGTGACCGTGGTCAGTTTGTGTACGTGCTTGTGCTATTCTCCCTCTTTCTTTTGCCAATAGGATATTCTCCGGTGACCAAGCCTACCTAGCTCGAATGGGCGGTTCTTTTCGATCCACGCTTCGCCATCCAAAGAGGAAACCATGTCCGAGAGGAACGCAGTTTGATTTCTTTTAGAACGGAGTCGCTCGACCGTAAGGGAGATAGGTAATTTATAACGAAAATTTGGTATAGGCTTGAGTGGCACTTGGAGTGACTGAGGTTGTGAGTAGGAAATAGAGTCCCAGGGATGAAATAGCTGGTGAGATAAGCAATCCTCATTCAGTCCTTCGCTCTGGGAATTCTGTTACATCTCGCCTAATTCCCTCTCCAAACGAGCCATTTCCAGTACTTCTTTCGGCCTTGGGATTTTAGTGCTTCTACCGGGTGGAAGTAGCAGTTCCTTTATTTCCTTCTGCCTTGGATCGAATGGGAGAAAAAATTGATCTTGTTTCAGGTCTTCTCGCTGAGGATTCTGTTACATCCAATCTAATTTCAGTGCCAGTGAGGGGGGAGTCTATATCAGCTGACCGGAGAAAGGCTGGTAAGCTACTTTGCCGCGGCACCTTAGCGTCCCTTCCTCTCATTAGCTCTCTTTTATATGCACACGTGCGCGAGCCGTTTCAGAGAAGGAGTGGCTTCCGGCCGGCTTAGACTGCTTGACTGTCTTGCTAACCATTTCGCCTTGAGGGTTGCATGCTAGTCTTAGGTTGTATAAGAGATGTCGCCTTAGTTAAGGCTTTTTTAAATTAAAAAAAAAATGGAAATAAGCTTTCTATCTCCCGAAGGCTGATGAAATCTAGATCTGGGGGCAAAACTTTATAGGCGCAGTATAAGAGGGTGGAACTCTTCTTTTTTTAGCTTAAAGATAGGCCTTCTCGAGCCTTTTTACGTGAAGTAAAGGAAAGTCAGGATCAATAAGAAAAGAATAGGCATCGAATGCCCTGTTGAGGAAGAGAAGTGGACAAGGAATTAAAATTAGAAATCGTTATGATCTTTATTCCTGTTTAGAAACAAGAAATCCCTAATTTTTGCACTAAACATCATTACAGCTCACTTAGTTCTATACCTCCTTGTTCGCGTAGAGTGTACCGAAAAAGATAAAGAAAGAAGGAAAGAGGGTTTTTTTTCATAAAAGAGAACGAACCTCTGGGGATACACAGTGCCGATAGGGCAAAAGGATTCATGTCCACATTCCCTTTGAATCTGCCTTTAGAAAGGGGGATGCTAAAGAGATTGCTATGAAGACTATTATTAGAAAATAAAAAAGAGTTCCACATCTCTCTCTTTAAAACGGTATAACAATAAGTAAGGAGTAAGCTAGTCGGGATCTTGCCAGAGTAAGTTTATTGATGCAACGAATCGTCTGCAGTCTCTTTGTCAGTTGCTGAGAGTACATAAGCTCGGAAAGCAGCACATAGAAGTACTCGAGTGAAGAAAGAAGAGATCGAGGTCTTTCAGAGCCTATCTGATCTTTGTCAATACAGGACTCGGAGCCCCTTGCTCAAACATATGGTAATCCTTCGGAATTTTCACCCTTTTTCGGATTTCCACTCGTGGAGGGGGATAAGGCGAATTTTTCATTCTATATGGGGGAGCTATAGTTCAGCCGCTGTCAGAGGCGGAAGCGGCAAATCGCTTCTACCGAGTTCCTTCAACAGCAGCTTAGCTTAGTAGCTTTAACTCTTTCTCTACTGGCATGCGCTGCGTTGATGTTTCTGATCAATAGGAAGAGGAGGAATAAAAAAGCTTATGATGAGCATATATTTGAGTCGATCATTTCCAACATCTAATTCCAGTTTTTTCTTATGTAGTGGAAACGCCTTACAATCTGCAGTTTTACGCTTAAGGGAAGAAATGTTCTTGGTGGATGCAGGACCCGGGGACTCCCAGAATTTGTATGCAAGATGAGCCTACAGGAGTGCCAATCCAAACGAGCCACCAGGTTTGAGAATAAGGTGGGATCCCTGGATGTAGTGGCTGGTGAATCACTGATCAAAGAGCAGATTTTTGAGAGATTCTTCATCGATCTAGTGGCCGGTGAATCACTGATCAAAGAGCTGAGCAGCTAGCCGCCAGGTTGAATGATTTGCGGGGATCCCTGATGTAGTGGTTGGTGAACCGCTTCTTCTTCTTCCACGAAGATTCAGACAAAACCGAGCTTGGATGGAACTGAACAAGATTTTTCGAACGAATACAAAGGTCAAAGGCTTTTTTTATTGATAAAGTCAAAGGAGGTTATTCTGTAGCCATCGCAGGTTTCATTACTTTTCTTCCATTCCGTCCTCTCAACACTCAAAGGATAGCGAATGATCGATTCACCATTGAGTTAATTAACCCTAAAAGTAGATCGAATATTGTGGTGTCTCTAACAGCGGCAGATCAAACAATAACTTGATGAGCATTACGTTACGAAAAAATCAAAAAAGAGACCTCAATTCCGGAAGCCCAAAGTCTCCTGATAACACTCTATATCACCTTAATCCATTCTTTTGTTGGAGGAGGGTCTGGCACTTATTCCGGCCCTCTATTTAAGTATAGCGAAGAAAGGCAAAGGCTCTTTGCTCGAATGCGTGACTGCGGCGCGCCTATCGGCCCCGGTACGGCACTCTAAAAATGGCATGTTGGGCTGCGTCCAGCAAGAAGACTGCGACTAGGGAGACGAAGAATGGAATTTCAGGCAGAGTCTCAATAAAAAAGAATTTAACACCGGCTGAACCAACTGCAAGCTTTCAACCGGACCCCTCTGCTGGATCGAATGATTCTAATCCCTCCCCGCCAACCCTCTTTAACGGGAGCCAATGAAGTGCTTTCACCCATCGGTAGTTAATAGGCATATAAGCATCAATGGATCTCTCCGTTTCACTTCCATCCGCAACCCCCGTTGAGCAGGGGCCAAATTCAGACCTTCGCAGCTCTATTCCAAACCATCCAGCTGACTCTCAATCTTTTGATTATAAAACTTCAATGAATTCTAAGCCCTAGTGGGCCATTAAGGGAATGCCTTTTTGACCCAACTATCTCTTCCTGGGTAGAGGCAGACTCTCCTAGTTTCCTTTGTCTCAGCAAGCTTTTCTTCCACTCCCAGGTCTCCCATCGGATGGAAGATTTTGAGCAGCTCTTGACTGGAACAAATGAGCTAATGCTCGCCGGCGATCTATCGAATAGAAGGTAGCCTTCAACCGGAATCCTTCGGAAACTCTCTTCTCAATATCGTTACTCCGGCTAGCCAGCAACCAAGTATTCATCTCCTCTCGTTCGAAGCCCCTGACGGTACGGAATTAGACTTCATCCTGGAACTACTCCTTCCAATGGCTTGCCTCGTGACCCCAACTGATGGAAGGGAGTAAGAGCCGGCAAAGAAACCATTTGATCCAAGGACCGGAACAAGGAACTCTCAGAAGCATTCTATTTCTCCCCTAGCAGATGACAGCAAATCCACATCCCTCTGGGCAAGCAGCTGGTAGGCAGTGACCCAATATTCGTGCGAACTCCCGTCTGCAGAACCACCTGTACCTCAATTGCGGTGCTACTCCTCTTCGCCATATCTATTTCCATCTCCGAATCTGATCCTGTTCCCGATCCTGTAGCCATCTAATCTAAGTGGCTGCCCATACGAGCAAGGAAAGAGGGAAGGCGTCGTCCTGTTCGACCCGTCCTAAAATATAGCTTTCTCTTCCCCTGGTCCGGGAGGTACAAAGCATTCCCGTTCAGCCGATGTTGACCCAACAACTCCACTGCTCCATCCAGTCGAGATTCCGATGCCAATTCAATACTAACGAGCGGAACGGGGCCAACTATACATTCGTTCCAGTGGCATCCCATGCCCTCGACTCGGAGCCAAGAAGCTGGCAGGAAATGGAGCCGTGAAGGCATCTCTTGAAAGGAAGACTGGACCTCGCTCATAGCAATCATCTCCCATCGCTTCTCCGGATTCCCAGGCGTTCTTTTGAGATCAAAGAAGGAAGAAGGCCAGGTCGCTTTCCAGCGTTATCTCCGTGTAAGATAAGATAAATGGTGATTCCCCCGCCCGGTGCTAGGCGATCAAAAGTCTCCATTCGAGAATTCAGTCAGCTCCCAATCTTCTCGATCTGTGTCTTCAAAACCGGGATTCCTCTTCCTCCCCTGAGCCCTGCTGATCCCAATGAATCGAATCCAAAGGTGCTAGGGTAGCGGTACTGAAGATTCAGCGGGCAAGGCATCTCCTGGCCCAACTGATCTTGTTTCTCCTATTTATTTTCCCTCTCCATTCCCTTGATTCGACTGGCTCGGGACAACCGACTAAACATCCAAGTCTCCATCTCACTTCCCCCAACGGCGAGTGCACGTAATCACCATTCGATGTTATTCCGTAAGAGGGAAGGCGATAAGACGGTGAATCGAAGTGACCTCCAGCTCTTTCTCTGCTTGTCCCATCCCAGGGGATCCAACTAATGGATTTCGCAGTAAGCCAATGAAGTGATTCTGTTCAACCTCCTACTGGCCGCGGCAGATAACGAGCTAACTCCGCCTCTCTTTCTCCTAAGAAAATCCGTACATATCGATCGAACGAAATCGGCACCCAAATCCCGATAGGCTCCGAAGGGGTGAATCAAAGTTCCTATTCCTCTTACTAGAGCAGCGGAGAAAGGAATCAAGTAGGTGGTGGCCCCCAAGCGATCTCTAAACCCAATGAATGGAAGCTCAAGAGGTGGGTTGGAACCCCCTTTACGTGATAGGCGCGGGTACGATCTCTAATGGGGAAGCTCCAACGCCGTGTATAAAAAGAGGAAAGGGCAGTTTCAAAAATCATCCCATTTCAACCAGCATTGAATCGAAACTAAGAAGCTGCCTAGACCTACTGAATGGGTCCAATCTGAGTCGAGTCTCAGTTCATTCCTCCTTTCCAGTGGGAGAAGCATCCGAACAAAGCAGGTGCAGAGGCGAACTATCCATCATTTGGATTCGAT
The DNA here is from genome assembly GCA_039657345.1 of Stephania japonica. Lineage (NCBI taxonomy): Eukaryota > Viridiplantae > Streptophyta > Magnoliopsida > Ranunculales > Menispermaceae > Stephania > Stephania japonica. The sequence goes on along the minus strand of JBBNAE010000017.1, from coordinate 108 downwards.
CCATCGCGACAAGAGAAGGTTTGAACCCTCCTACTTTTACTACCTCAGTTCTCTTCCGATGCCAGGCGGGTTATCCAATCCTGGGTTCTCGCTATGGTGAGTAGACAG
>JBBNAE010000016.1:252500-268173 GCA_039657345.1 Stephania japonica | reverse complement strand
TGCTATTCTTTGGATGGAAGGAAATGGGATTTATCTTTCCCTGTCCGAAGTTGAGTTCTGCATGCCGGAATAACTCTTTCCTCCATCTCTGATTCACTGGCGGCCCACGTCGGCTTTGTGTGACACGCAACGAGAAGCAATTGGTGCTGGTTGATTCTAACTGGTTGAACAACTAGTCTTTATTTATTGTATCCGCGGAGCATCATATAGGAGAGATAAAAATGGGATCCGCTCAAATCAGAAGATCGTTATCCCGCCGAAAAAAAGAGTAATATGATTGTCCCCGGAGAAAAGGTTCTGCTTTTTCAAGCTCTTCACTTTCTGTAACGAGCGACTAGTTTCGAAGAAGTGAGAGAAGAGGCTTAACAAGCAGGAAGCCAAAGAACTTAATTGGCACTCAAACACGTCTTGACCAGTTCTCTTTCTGCTAAGCCTTGGTATGGCACATAGAAACGTTGGGTGCGGCTCTTTGACAAGAAGAGGTTCTCAGTTGATGGACCGGGTGAGAGAGTCGCTTTCTGGAACGCCTTGCACATTAGGGAAAGAACACTAGAGCTAGGTGAGCCTTACCGCCCGGCCGAGACCGGCGGGATCGTGAACTCCCGGCCTTCCGTCACGGAACTCCTACTATTGATTTGGGAAACTCGCGTTGCTAGACCACCCAGTCAAAGCCGGCGTGGGTCCTTCCACTGCACACCGGCGCAAGAAGAGCGACTTGATGACGAGAAAGAGGCCTGACGGCTTCCAAGCCAAGCCATCAATAAAAATAGAGGAAGCACATGCATGGCACCAACCTATAGTAGCCCGGCCGATAGGCGCTAGCTAACATGAGCGCGACCGTAAGCTACTAACCTGCACGCTAGAAAAACGCTTGACTAATAGGTCGCCTTTGGCGGCCCACATAATATGAAAGAAGTCAGGAGATAAGAACAAGCAAACTCGATTACTCGTTACGTGTAGTCGGGGCCTCTCACTACAAGCCGTGAGGTGTAGTTCCCGGAATGAAGGCCTACATGAGAAAAGAGGGCCTCTCACTGCAAACTTGGAACCATATTCAAATACACACATTGGAACAGGGGAGTCCTACATGAAACCCCAAGCTACACTAGACCTGACTACCGCATGAGACCAAGTGTACATGCTACCTTCGCCCTGTGGTTTTGAGCTCCCGTACCTTTTTTGGAAGTATTGAGGCGGCCGAAGATGCTTTATGTAAAGGACTTTTTTTGAAGCCAGGGAGACGTTTATTCTTGGGACGCTGGATCAGGGATGGGCACATTCCCTTAGACAAGGAGAAGGTCCGTGCTGTCTACGAGTGGGAGGCACCAGTCAAGGTGAGATGAGTTACGATCATTCCTTGATATAAATAAACTATTTATTCTAATTCTAGGATAGGCGGTTTATATCTGGCATTTGCTGATCGCCGCTCCACCTTACAGGATCTCTTCAAGAAGGACCGAGCGTGGGTTTAGGCTTTCAAGGGGATCAGGGGGAGTACCAAAGAGCATTCAGGAGCCTCAAGCAAGCCGTGACAAAAGACCCGGTGTTGCGACTCCAGACCCACCAAACCTTTGAAGTCCAAAGTGACGCTTCATACTTTGCTATCGGTGGGGTATTGGTGCAAGGGACACCCCTTAGCATATGAGAGTGGAAAGCAACTGAAAGATAGAAGCGTTAAACAGTCAAGAGAAAGACTTTAGTGCATTGTTTGCGAACATGGAGGCTGGCGGCACGGAACCTATACAGTATGGGGTCGAAGTTCGTGGTCAAGACAGAACACATAGCGACGAGTGCCCAAAAGAAAAGAAGCTCTCACCAGCTGGCAAGACAAACTTACCGGGATTTTTACATGGTGCGTGAGTACGCCTTCTCAATAATGCCAGCCAGGTTGCAGGGCGTGCGTTAAGTAAGTAGGGCTGAATTAGCAGCATTCAGCGCCGCTACGGTAGGGCCTTACGCGATCGCTATACGAGAGGGGTTGGAGAAAGGACCCCCACACCAAGGAAGCTTCATGCACCCTGGCCAAGGAGGGGCAAGACTCGGCGATTCTGGATCAAAGATGGACTTTAGTTCGCGAAAGGAAATCGAATGGTTGTGCCGGACTGAAGGAAGGAGTTTAATGAAACAATGACTACTACCAGGGAGCGGGCCATCCGGGGATTGCACCGGACTAAACCCTCATTATTCAAGAAGGTCTTACTGGCAAAAAATGATAGATGATGTGGATGAATATGTGAGGCACCTGTGTCAGCAAGATAAGGTGGAGCAGGCCAAGCCAATAGGATGGCTGGAACCGTTGCCAGTACCGATGGAAAGATCAGGTTCCGCATCTCTTAGTCAGGGAGAGCTTGTCGATGGAGATCAAAATCTGACTTGCTCCTGTTTACCAATGCCAACAGTAGTACCAGCTTTCCGAATGGTTGAGTATAAAAGCATGCCCCGCTCTATTAAGATTAAGGGCATACCTATAGTTAGTTGTCTTTCCTTTCCTGTACTATTCAACCCTGATTTACGGAAGTCCCTCTTCCCCATGCGGGGAAGGCGTTCCTTATGATTTACAATTAGTTCCTTTCTTTTCTATCTCTTAGCTTAGCTATAAGCAAATCTCAGCCTTTTTTTTACTTTATTACTTTACCATACCATTTATTTCATTTGAGCGAGAAATTTTATTCTTGCCTAGAAAAAGGAGCCAGCATTTCTTCAGTGAGAAATCTCGTTCCTAAACGAGTAACAACAAGTTTAGGACTAAAAAAGCTTTTTGAACTTTTTTTCTGATGATTGTGTGTGATCCTGCAGCTACTATCAGAGGGACACTACATGGACAGTCACAGGCGACCTATCGATTGATTTCGAGGTCAAGGGACGAATTGAGCGATAAAGAAGAGCATATGAAGAAAGATCTGGCTTCTATGAATGAACCTATGCTGCAGAGTTTGATCAATTACAGGCTCATGGGAATGTTTTCCCCTCTTTGACGAAAGGTATTTCCACTCGACCAGGTTTAGTAATGTAAAAAAAGAAGGTCTTTGGCCCCCGTTGCGTGATAGCACACAGAAGACGGCCGTGTTGGCGCCCGCCCGCGTTGATCTTCGTCTGACCACGGATCTCAGACGGGCATTCCGGACTGAGCTTTGGCTTTGTTGGCTTCTTTACAAAAACAATCAATTCCTAAATAAGGTGCCCTGCGCGGGGTCATCATCAGATCATCAGAGAAGTAGTCGACTCGATGAGTTAGTACCCACATCTCAAGCTTACAGGCTAAAATAGGATGAGTGCGGGTCTAGCGTAGGATTACCGTTCATTGTTTTTTCCATACCATAGAGAATAAAACCAATACAAAAAAGTGATGTCAAACAAATGAATAGCTCTTCTCTTCAGGTAAACTACCTTCGTCTTGGCATGGTTACGAGTTCAATCTGAACAGTTGATCCATACTCTATCTATTAAAGATTCCTCCTTAGAAAAGTCCATCATTGGTTAAACAAGCTTTACTAATGTTTTCGCATATCAGCTTTGAAGTCGCAGATGCGCTGTTTTGTAAAAATTTCCAATAAAGCTAAAGCTCAACTATCTAAAGTTATTAAAATTGATGCACAGGGAGCTGGTATTTGGCTCTTCTGGAGGAGATGACGGAATAGAAGATAGACGCTAGTATCAAGTAACTTTCAGGCTAGCAGGTGTGTCTTGTCTACGAGGGAGAAAAGCTTGCGGGCTAGACAGTATTATTGCGTATAGAAAGCAAGGAGAAGGCTTTCAATTGAAAGAAAAAAAGAAGGCCAGTAACTACATCCCTTAGGCGGCATCTTAAGGCGAGTAAGGGATAAATTTAGGCAAGAAAGGTTATAGAGCAAATGCTATTGCAGTTCTAGTTTGAGCTAGCTAGTTGAAGAAAAAGGGTAAGCTCTTGCAGTGAACAAGCCTCTTTCTTTCTAAGCGCTCTCTAAGCCAGCGTAATTATTCCTCAGTACAGAAAGAAAAGTCAGAGAGGTGACCTAAAAGAAGCCCGCCCCAATCGCAGTCTTAAGCTGGAGTATGAGTCTACCATTCATAGTTCCGGCCCTGGAAAAAGCCTTTCAAAAAAAAGCATAAAGTTTACTCCTCCAAATTCCTTCACTACTCTTTCTAACGCTATAAGATAAGCGAGCTAGGCTGGCTATTCTTTGCTACTGCTCTAACGTGCTACGAGTCGTTTGATTCTGTGGGATGCAATGACTCTACTGAACGGAAGAGAGACTATGAAAACTCTGACATCACACTCCAAAAAGGGCTTCTGAAGGACAGGAAGTAGGCGATTGAGGAGTCTCAGTCGAAGCTGTAGGGCATTCATCCTTCTTGCGTCCAATCTCAAAGAAATTAAACCTAACTCGCACTGCATGAAAGGACATAGCCTAATAGAATCGAATCAGTTCTTCCTTTGAGACTTATGCCATATCTATATTGCTACTGATACTCATGTAGAAATGAAAGATTGACCAACCTTCTCCTACTGCTACTCACGAGTGCTAGTCCTACTGATACTGATACCTTTTTCTGGCACAATCCCTTCCAAGTTCATTCCGATGCCATCTCATCCTTTCCTGTCTTCTTATCAACTCTGGATCATTTCATGTCCGCTGCTTCGATATCTTTATCAAGATCCTAAGCTCTCGCAACTTCCTTCACTTGCTTCTGTCTTACTCTAAAAACATATTCTTTTATTGACTGAACAGAGGGTATTCTCAAGCAACTGATTCGATAGCATTTGTCCTAACCGGATTCACCAAAGCTAGATTCGAGTAGCAGGCGATTTGGTCCATTTTCTCTTTCCTGGCTAATCAAGGGAAGGCCTTTCCGCTATCCGCCTTGTTGTGATAGGGAAAGAGACCCCCTGTGCCACTGAGAAAGACTTATCTCCAAGTAAGGCTGAATTTTGCCTTCTTTTACTATTCTCTCCTCTGATCTTTAGGCCTCTTCTCGCGCCCTAGCACTCTTTTCCTTTGCTCGCTAACTTTTTTTATCCGTGATAATTGACTAAACTCACATCAAGTGCTGTATCTGCAGGCCACCCACAAACAGCGGGTCTCTTTAGAAGGAAAGCATCCGATCACCAGACCAGACCCTTCAGCCGGCATCTATCTATTACCTATCTTCTTTTCTTAGTGCAGCTTCCGCGCCTGGTGAAGCAGAAAAAGCCTAGTCTATTATATGTATCTATTTATCTTCCAGAGACGTCATCCGACTTAGCAGGCAAACCTCTAAAGATCAAACTCTTTAAAAGAAGGATCCACGTAAGTTCAATAATGCCTTTAACTCAAATTAGAGTACTTGGTTTTTATTCTATAACACTCCTCGACTACTCACTATTTGAAGTGCTATCTATGAACCCCAAGAGCTATCTACAAGATAGAGTTCTATCCCGGCCCCCTGAAAGCCAATGCAAAGGAGAGACTAACATCCGATTCCGTGCCAGAAGTTATGTCGACGACCGAGGCAGCCTCAGGGTCTGAAGGGTGTGGTCACACGGGATACCAGACTCGCCAGCGGCTATCTGGGGTACTCGGCAGGCGTAGGTTGTGCCAGAGGTTATCTTCGACAAGATATCCTTATCTTAGGTGGTAATGATCTTAAAGGCTCAAGAGATTCATTATAGTTAGAGTAAGAAAATTGATATCCGAGGAGATGATGACACTGTCTTCACTTTCCTTTCTAATCTTTCGTATGCAAATATCTGGATGATCAGATCGATGATTTATTTCATACATACCTAATAGAAACCAAGACACTTTTATTAGAAACGGATATTATGGGAGTTATGTGGATTTATATCTGCCTATGGTGAGAGATCTTCACTACTACGATGTGAACTCTCTATATCCCTTTGTAATGAAATCCTATCCGATGCCTTGTGGTGAACCTGTCTGGCATAATAATTTGGAGTACGTTAGTTTGGATAGTATGTATATGGATTTCTACAAGCTTATGTTGTCTGTCCTACTAGTCTATCACGTCCATTCTTGCCATATAAGGATAAATTTGGTACTTTAATCTTTCCTACAGGTAAATTCATTGGAGGTCTTTTATAGCGAAGAGTTTCTTGAAGAGTTTGCACGTGATTTAGGCCTACAAAATCATTCCCTCTTAGGGATATTTGTTTCGAAGAAGTCCTATCCTTTCGAAGGTATCATCTCAGACCTCTACCATGATAAAAGACTAGAAGCTAAGAAAAGGAGATGAAACTATGACATTTTTTAGAAAATACAAATGAACTTCAACTCTATAGGTAGATTTGGTATGAATCCAGAAACAACAATGACCGAGATCTGCAATCAAAAGAATACAGAGAATTTATGAAGAAGGATTATTTTCAATCCGCTGAAAAGCTTAACGATCATTACTATATTGTCAATTACATTACCAATAGTAGCTTTGAAGACGACGTTTCCTGGATAGCTCCTAAGATGTCAAGCTATTCAATTAGCTGCTGCTATAACAGCTTGTGCTCAAAAAAGCATTCATATCTATCACACGACATGAGATACGAATTGTTACTATACAGATACTGACTCAATAGTTCTTGGAAGTCCTCTTTCAGACGATTTTCATCTCATCCTATGAATTAAGGTAAGTTTAAACTCGAAAACCGTAAAAGTCAAGTGTGGAATCTTGTTAGCACCAAAAAGTTAGATGTCAAAAACGGAAGATGAAAGAGAAATTATTAGACACAAGGATGCAGCTAAAATTTAGCGCTTCAGAATGGTTTCAAAAGCAATTTGTATCTTTGAAACATCTCTAACAGGAACTGATCCCCCATTCATGCTAATTTCAGGAATAGATTGGAAAAACCTCAAAGATTCTCAAAAAAGATATTATTCTCCGACTGGGACTACACAAGAGTTCGAAAGAAAGAATGTCTATGATTCTAATAATGTCTGGATAGAAACACAACCTATCAATGTCATTGACATAGGAACACAAGATGCTACTACTATTTTCAAATATGAGCAAATGATGGGGGGAGTGTCAGTCTGTCAGTCCACTACTGAGAGGTCAAAAGACCACTACTGTTCAACCTACTCTCAACAATACCAAGGACCACGACAATAGCTCACCCGATCTACCCATGAATCAAAGCAAATAAATGAGGATGGCCCCTTCCTTATCTGCCAACTCTCCGGTTCAACCGTTAGACCGGTCCATTAATGAAACAAGATAAAATACATGATCCAAGGGCGCGGGCGCTCTACTTCTGTTAACTTGACTTTCATCTGTTCACTCGAGACTACTTCGTCGGTTTTGAGATTCTCACAAAAGGTAGCTGTTCTCTCGTGTCCCAGAAGGTCAGGGACACGAGTGAATAGTTGTAGATCTCGTATCGTTCTTCCTAGTCTAGTATCGAAAAAGAGAGTCGCACTGCTTTGAGTAAACTAGTGTATTATCGAATCTAGAAATAGTATAGTCAAGAAGATGTAGAAAATTTCAAATAGAATCGAAAAAAACAGCAAGTCTTCTTCTATCGTTCGTGCTCCGAGCCGTAACCAAAGCTAGCAGCCTTTCTTCCTCGGGCATAGATTCTTTGCTTAGCCGAATTTACAAAGTTCCAAGAAAAGCTGATCCAAGACGACTAGAACTTAACTTGAAATATGCCAGAAGTGATCGGAAGGTAAAGTCAACCTTCCCTTAAGCCTAAAGCGGCTAGATCGACTGAGTACCAGTACTGCCAGAGCAGGAAATAAGTATACTGCTCTAAGTCTTACTTAAAATATCATATCCCGGGGTCTATCCTTTCTGGCAGGGTGACTTATTCTAGCACTTTTGAATTCTGTACCTGACTCTTCTGTCTTCCCTTTTCCTCTTCACTGTTAGAGAAGAAGTGTGTGAAAGACGCGCAAGGTTTTGTATCCTAGAAAATCTCTTTACACGGCAAAAAGGCCGTTAGGATGGTAGTAGTTCTGGGTACAGCGGGGAGATATTGGGGACAAGTCTCCCTCGATCTACCAAGAACCTCTTGGCAAACTCTACACAACCTGTGTTGGATATCAAGGATTTCATAGTAGAAATCTTTACTCCTAATTTATCCAACGGGAGCTAGACGGGGATCTGTGATGAGAATATCATCACCGAGTACAGCATACTGCTGAAACTTCCTTCCCCAGCCAACCACACCATAAGATGATGTGAGAAGGCGAAGAGGGCCAAGAGCCGTAATAGCCTAACCTAAGGGCTGACCAGCCACAAACGAGACTTGAGACCGGCAGAATTTACAACACGGTCAAAGAGATGCTGGAAGATTTCAAACAAGACGAGAAGCGGCTGTCAAGTCGTATGAGAAAGTCTCAACAGCTCCCTTCAACTTAACCAAAGGCCCTGTCTGATCGAACATCTTGTGGTATCCTTTTCAAAACAGAAGCGGCTTTAAGAGCCTTTGATGAATGTAATTCCCTATGGAAAAAATACGTCTCTTGCCCGCCTAGTAGGCCGGTGATTGGGGAATCCCCATCAGGTCTGGAGAGGGGACCAATGCCTTTCTCGAACCACGGTTCCAGAAAAGACCTTGTTCCACTTGTCTCTCGCAAACCGGAGACGAGGACTTTTAAGCCTTGCGACCACTGCACTAACTTATGTGTAGGGAGGGTAGGCTCAAACTCTAACCCATGGTAGAGAGGTAGAGTTTAGATCCATGGGCAATACCTATCAATTAGCTCAGGTAACTTCAATTTAAAATATGAGACAACTGATAGAATACTGTCCATATCAGCAGGAGGAGAGGTAAGGTCTTGTTAGAGCCGGAAGGGGATTAGCGCTGTATGAATAAGTAAGCGGCTAGAAGGTGCCAGCCTAGGTGCGAGTAAGTAAAGGACTGGGGCTTGAGAGCTGGTGCTGTCACGGGGATTGGGATAGACTAAGCTTTTAGAGATAGAGGAAGCGTGGCGCGAGTCAGTCAGTCAACTTTTTCGGTGGAATAAGTCCCTGCCTTTCTTAGTAAGCTAAGCCGTAGTATGCTTTTGAAGAAGATCCTTCCCACTCCTTATCTGTATTATTTCTTGAACTGCGAGACTAAAGGATGTGAAACCGCTTTAGAGCAGGAACAACAAGAGCAGCAATTATCCCTCGCTTTCTCAGAAGCAAGAAAAGAAGGCTAGAAGAGCAAAGCAAGCAGTCTTTCCCTTCTGTAACTTACTTAGCTATCTTTCATCTTGTGACTTGAGTACTTCCTTTCCTGATGATACTTCTCCGGATGTACTACTTCCGAACCTGCCATCTTCCGCTTTCAATTCAGAATCGGCTTGCCCGCTCACCCTTGGCGGCAGGTCTTCGCCCGCTTCACTTTCTTAGCTGCATTCTTAGCTGCTTTATCCCTCCCGAATTCAAGAGCTACACCGGCTACATTCGGAAGCAACAACGGCTTAAGGATTAGCTTCGTTCTAAGCAGCATTAGCTGCATTCTAAGCAGGAATTATTCCACTCATTCTAAGAACAACTTTCTTATCTTAGCAGCAATAGCTACACCGGCTTAAGAAGGAAGAGCGGAAGAAGCGGCTTAAGCTACTTCATTATCCCTCTCGTCTCTAATAGCAACTTTTCACTCAAAAGCAAGACCGCAACAACGAATCAACTCTTAGCTACAAGAGCCACTTTCTTCGTCCTCTCTAAAAGCAGGAAGCAAGGAAAGGGCAAGTTCTTTGGTTAGGATGCCGCCAACAACAGACGCTCACTTCGCCCTCCCCGAGGAAAGAAAGACCAGCGGTGGCTACAACAGCTGTCAAACCAGAAAGAGCCGGGTGCTAACTTAGGAATAAAAGCAGTAGCTGCGAAGCTAGGATAGACGGGTTCATCGATCCGGGAACAAGAACCGGCGAGTGATATCCTGACTTTGAGCTTAGCAGCACCGGCTGAGGAATTCTTTTTTTAGGCGGGAAAGCGAATCAGAGGAACTACTGGTCTCTCGAGCCTCCCTTTCAAAACAAGGAACTTCAAAGCGTTTTTAAGTTTGGCGGGAAAAGCGAAGTGACTCTTACTTGTATATTCTAAGTAAATACTTGGTCGGATTCATTCGTGAAATTATGGCCTATTCTATTAATTGGATTAAGCGCTTTAACAACTTATCTGCTATAACAGCGGATACGCGACATCTCATTTCCGACTCAAGTATAGGCCATGCTGATAGACCTCAGTCCCTACGTAAAGGGAATGCGCATAGACCTGTTTTGAAAACAAAGCCCCTCGTAGGCCCCATTTCAAAGAAAGGGGGATTGGCCCTGACTGAGATGGCTTTTTTAGGATGAAACAAGCCGAGAAAGAATCAATCGACAAAGGTTCTCCAACCAAACCAAGTGGATCAAGTTCCGCCAACTGCAAGAATGAAGCCAATACAATAGGTGGTATAAAGAAGACACTGGCCGTCGCCTCACTGAATCTGACGATAAGGCTAACTATGGTGCTAGACCTATTAGCCTCGCTTTGGACTGCTCTGCTAACGCCCGGGATAAACAACAACAACTAAAAATAAGTAATTAGGGGATTGAAATGAATTCCTGCTTTAGTTTTTTATCCCTCCTTCATTCAGGCAAGACTCTTCCACCATTACCACTTCGAAAGAGACTAGGCGCTGACCGATAGTATTAGAAGGAGTAGGCGATGACTGACTGAGAGGCGGATTTCACTCTTTGGTGATGGATTAGGACTTAGGTGGGCGGCTTACCTTATTATCACTCCAAATTGCTCAAGAATAGCTGGGATGGGAGAAGAACTGGCTGTCTTGCCTTTGCCAGTGAACCTCTTAGACTTGAGGAAAAGGCCAATAGCCGATAGCTGATGTCATCTCTCTTATTCACGTTCATCATAAAAAGAGTCGGAACCAGAAGACGTCTTAACACTTTTATTTTTGAAAGTGGCCACAGCAAACCAAGCCCCCAAAGAGGTTGCCGAGCTCAAAGACGCTCCCCAGAGCTGGAAGACAGAGGGACTAGGCTGGATGGAATGAAGGCTTCGGCTCCCTTGTCCCTTGGGCTTAGTCCACTACCGCTCCCTTTTCCTCTCCTTGTCAGTCGAGATTTTTGAAACCTCTCCCTATGGTCGAGCGACTTCGTTCCTCTCCTTGTCAGTCGAGAAACTTCAATACCTCCACAACATCAGTAGAGCGACCCCTTCCTCTCCCTATGGTCGAGATTCTAAATAAACCTCTCGTTATCTCTCGAGAAACTCCTAAACCAAACAAGCCAGGGAAGATGCGACCCATAACACAACCGCATAAGGAAGATTTCATTGTTATGGATGCCCTCTCACAACTATTAAACATTGTTTTTGAGGACATCTTCCTGACCCAGTCTCATGGCTTTCGGAAAGGAAGAGGACCTATTACCTTTTTCGCGCATGTGCAAAGTTGGGGAGAAGTTGATAGGTTAATCAAAGCTGATATAGTTGGATGCTTTGACAACATCGAGCATGCTCTCCTTAATTCGAGAGTACGATTGAACATTGGCAATCATAATGAAAATTAGGGCGTTTGTAACCTAATAGCAGCCTTCTTAAAAAAAACGGATATAAATATAAAGGACAAGGATGGGAACAATTATGCACCTCAAACAAAACCCTCAAGGCAGTCCTCTATCCCCGTTCTTATGAATATCTTTCTTCACCAACTGGATATTAAGATCCAAACCTTTATGAATACAGAACATAGGCTTTGATATGTGCGCTATGCAGATAATATGGTCTTCGCTATAATAAAGGAGAGGATTCGGAAAGGATCAATCAACGCTTTCAACAACTCTTTAAAGAGGCTTTGACCGAGCTCCAACTTGAAGCAACCAGTCTGGAACTCCTTCGAGGAATTAGCAATCCCTGCCAAACCTTGGTTTTAGGAGTGCTTGTCTCAATCAGTCCGAATGGAACCGGATGAAAGCACCCATTAATCGATTCAAAAAAAAAATGGAATCTCATAAGAGATATGAAAAAGAAAAGGATCCTACCTTTTTATGAAGGGGCGCTCCTACCTAAGGTATTCCAATATCTAGCTCTATACTCGTGCTGTTGCAATGCAAATGATGTACTCAAATATTGAGTAAATGTATGCAAACAAAGATTCAAGGTATTTCAACAACTAAACAAGAGACCGAATAGGAAGGGACGCTCGAATCCTGAACTTGAAAAACATCAATACGCACTTCAAACAATATCAACTGAAAATGCGTATGAAAAGAGAAGAATTCATTGCCCTGGAAAAACAAACAAAGAATAAACGATCATAAATGAACCCCCTCGTCCTTTGTTTCATATTCCCAATCTTTATGCTGTTAAAAGCAGTGCTCCCCCTTTTCGTTGAACTAATTACCAACTGACCTTTAACCAAGTTCCTTCTCAACCAAACAAGCCACCATTCATTTTTTTTTGAGAAGAGAAGAAGAGCGGAAAGAAAAAAATTTGAAATTGAAAAAATGGCCGATATGTTGTACCACTTAGTACTACTTCAACATCACAGCCCGCATTGGGGGAACTGAAGGCACAAACTGCCCAGATGTTGAAAGAGGGGATTGGCGAAGAAATGGATTCATTGGTGCGGGTGCGCACTAATAAATTACAATTTCCGCCGACGCACAATGTAGAGAATCTCGTCAATCACTTAACACACACGAATACAACCAATCTTCCGGCCCTCTATGAGGTTTATGCAAATCTTCTCTTTCTGGGGCTGCGAGTCCATATTTCACAGAAGCACTTCGAATTCTGGGTCAATATTGGAGTAGCGGCGGTTAATGTTAATATATTTTTATTTTGTTTTTTTCGCCTATTCCTTATTCAAATTCAAACTTCTGCTTTTGTGGTACGCGTTCTGTCTTTTTTGTTTCCTTTCCCATGTCTTTCTTGGTCGGACCAACCCAACCGGCCCAGCGATTTCTATTTCCAACAAGTCTTTCTGCATTTTTAGAGCAAGAAGCGGAACTACAGGGATGAAATTCAAAGTGTTTCTTACGATTACGCCCAACAGCCCACTTGAGCAATTTGCCATTCTCCCATTGATTCCTATGAATATAGGAAACTTGTATTTCTCATTCACAAATCCATCTCTGTTTATGCTGCTAACTCTCAGTTTGGTCCTACTTCTGGTTCATTTTGTTACTAAAAACGGAGGGGGAAACTCAGTACCAAATGCTTGGCAATCCTCGGCAGAGCTTATTTATGATTTCGTGCCGAACCCGGTAAACGAACAAATAGGTGGTCTTTCCGGAAATGTTAAACAAAAGTTTTCCCCTTGCATCTCGGTAACTTTTACTTTTTCGTTATTTCGTAATCCCCTTGGTATGATACCTTATAGCTTCACAGTTACAAGTCATTTTCTCATTACTTTGGGTCTCTCATTTTCCATTTTTATTGGCATTACTATAGTGGGATTTCAAAGAAATGGGCTTCATTTTTTAAGCTTCTCATTACCCGCAGGAGTCCCACTGCCGTTAGCACCTTTTTTAGTACTCCTTGAGCTAATCCCTCATTGTTTTCGCGCATTAAGCTCAGGAATACGTTTATTTGCTAATATGATGGCCGGTCATAGTTCAGTAAAGATTTTAAGTGGGTCCGCTTGGACTATGCTATGTATGAATGATATTTTGTATTTCATAGGAGATCCTGGTCCTTTATTTATAGTTCTTGCATTAACCGGCCCGGAATTAGGTGTAGCTATATCACAAGCTCATGTTTCTACGATCTCAATCTGTATTTACTTGAATGATGCTACAAATCTCCATCAAAGTGGTTATGTTATTTATTTATAATTGAACAAAAGCGAGGAACCTTCCTTCTGTCCTTCCTTTCCCCCGGATCGACAAAAAAAAAGATTCCGAGCGCGTCTGGTCAAAGTCTATCTTGTCTTTACCACGAGTAATTTTCCTTGGCTAACAAACATTGTCGTTTTGCCCATATCCGCGGGTTCTTCAATTGTGTTTCTCCCTCATAGAGGAGAGGAAAGAAGTTAGGTGGTATACTAGATTTATCCGCTTATTGGAACTCCTTCTAATGACCTATGCATTCTGTTATCATTTCAAGTTGGACGATCCGTTAATCCGGAAGAAACGAACTCTTTCGCGCACTTTGAATCGAAAGTTAGCACTTATAAAGGGTTGCCTCGGTCTATCAGTTAAGTAATCTGTCTATCCATCTGAGTTAGACCTAAGATCTAAGGGGAGCACTTCCTCGTAGGGTAACCAAACCATGCCTCGACCCATTGATTTCTTTGTGCTCTCCGAACCATCTCGACACTCACTTACCACCAACTCAAGCAAGACTCAATAGCGAAAGTCGAGTTAGGGAGGCTGACCCTGTAACTAACGCAAGCAGGGGGGGGGGCTGCGACGCTTTCCTTGTGAAGCCGCTTCCTAACATTAACATTAGGTGTAGATCGAAACTGAGAGTCTGGAGAGGGTCTTGTCACGAGTTACGCTAAGCATAGAGCTGTGTGCCGGGCCATCTAAGGACGCGGATCTGTCTGCTGAGGGATGCTATATAGCGCCTTTGTGGGCACGCTGAATTACCACCACAAGGCGATCGAAGTGAGCTGGCAGAGAGCCTTTCCAAATCCAAAAAAGACGGCTTAGAGCGCCAGTCAGGCTCGTAGCAAGGAAGAGTTTGATATGATATTTAAAAAGGGCGGAAGATAGTTGGTTTGCACCTCCACTTATGGTAACCAAAGTCTTTCCCGAAAAGGGGTGGAAGCGTTGAGTCTGTTGTGAGATTGGCTATAGGATAGAGCCGGTGCTTTATTTTCTTAGGAAGCAGGTCTCTCTTATGAGGGATCTGAGTTGGATATAGATAGGTTTTCTTTAACCCTGAGGGAAAGCCCTAAAGGCAAGGCAGGTGCTTCCTAAAGCCCTAAAAATCCCGTTCTTCACCGCTGTCACGCTCATAGCAAGGCAAGCAATGCTTATCATACATAGCAAGGCAAGCAATGCTTATCATACGTCATTCTAAAGATAAGGGAAGAAGGGAGGAAGGAACGCCATCCACGTATTTCCAGTCGGAAATCCACTCAGAAAGCTTCACCTTTACTAGTGCGCAGCACCTTTGGCAGCCATTACTACGCACTTCGATAGAGACGCCACACACGCCTTAAGCAGCTCTATCAGATACCAGTCCAATAGCACTACTGCTGGAAAGGATTTCTCCTCACAGCAAGCTTTTGATCGTTCTTCCAAACGAACAGACCAAGACGGGTCGTCACTCCTTCAGATAGGGGCACAGCGAGGCACTCTCTCGCGCTCGAGGCAAGGTCGGACTTAACAGTTGGTCGGGCTCAGACTTCCAAGTCAGTTCAGGCTCACCTCACACTAACCAAATCGGAAACTCATCACTTGAGAGTGCGATCCAGTAAAGGATCGAGAAAGAACTAATTGCATATATAACTAAGATGTGGTATTGGACCCGCTTCTCTAGCTATAGTAAGGTACTGGCATTGAGGAACTGGGGGCCAAATGAGCCCGCAAGCACGGTCCAGTAGGGCCAGCGCGGCCGGTCACCCACCTGCTAAGATCCATTCCAAGCTTGAGGAAGAATCAGATATCACTAAAGCTTACTCGAGAGTGAGGAGGAATTTCATGCTTCTTTTCAAGTGCAGTAGCATCGAGGAACCGTGGCCCAGGGCTAGGGTGGGGTATGCCGCTCTGCTCCCGCTTGCTTTCTCTCTAAAGAGTTAGAGATATATCTGGGC
>JBBNAE010000016.1:230000-250000 GCA_039657345.1 Stephania japonica | reverse complement strand
CCGAAAGGATACCCATTAAGCCGACCATTAATGACTAGTTCGAACACCAGGAGCGGTCAGATCCCTTATTTGATCAGACCGCTCTTAGAAAATGAAACAAAACCAAACCGAAATAGTTCGGAGCCCAGCTCCAACTACTTCTTCGTAAGTGAGGTGAGGTACTTCTTTCGGTTTGAATAGGGGTCGCCCTTTTTTTGGTTGAAGTAGCCTTGGTCGTAGTCAGTTCAAACACATAAACCCAGTCCACTTGCAGCCATGTTGATCAAAATGACTAAGTTTCATGACTTGACCAGTCACTCGCCCTCGTATTCTAAGATCATCTCACCCTGTGGTCGACATTCCATTCCCCTTAGTCGTAGGTGCTCGTTCTATTTGGATTTGAGGCCGGGTCTCCCGAGGTACATATGGCCGGCCCATCGGGTGTCTCGGTGAAAAAAGGAAAAGACGAATTCCAATCACATCACCTTACCAAGGGAGGAAGCAGAATCTACTAGGTATAATTCCGGACCGTGCATATTTTAAGTGATTCCCCCCGCCAATAAAGCTTCACTTCCTTCTAACAAGTGGCTGAGAGTTAGCAAGCTACCTTGGCCTCTTGGCAGGAGGTTCGCTGTCCCCCTCCTTTCCGGTCCGGCCGCGGTACGGCACCTGACTACACGGAACCCAAAAGTGGCTACGATCAGATCCGTTCAGATTCCACAGATCCGGCCGATTGGGTCTGGTCCTATCCGAGCCTTCCGTCACGGAACTCTAAAGAACTTAGAACGGCCGGCCTCTTTTGGACGGTAGAACGGGGAGAGGGGGAGTCGTGCCGATTCTCTCTCCGGGCACGAGCAGGAACATCCAAATTTCAGACCGAATATATGTACATGACGGAACGACATATCAAACGAATACGTGATCCGATTTTTATTTTATAGGCTGCCTACAGAAATAGTTGACCGACCGCATAACAATTCATTCTTGTGTGTAGCGCGTGGAGCCATGTCTCCCGAACGATCATAGTACGGCCGCTCATCTAATATCAAATCAATCGGTGGATCTCACTTCCCTTCCCCCATACCATAGCCGGAAGGGATAGCGTATCTACAGAAGAGAGAGTACGGGCCCTTACTCTTAATTGAGTTTAGACGCAGCTCGAATGACAGCCTGTGTTAAGCATGCTTATAGAAAACAAACTCTTTTTCCATGACAACAGTCGCGACTATAAAGGGCGGGGCGGTAAGCTCTCTATCAACAACAGGGGGGCTGTTCTCCTTTGTCAACTCCTTGCTTGTGTCGTTGACAAAGTCAACCTTTGGATTATGTTGTGACGCTTTGCTTAGGCTCGGTTGACAAAGTCAACGCTACTAAGGACCGGGGCGAGCGAGCGGAATTCAGTAGAGGCTCGAAGAGGGGCTTACTAAGCGAAGGGCCGAAGGCTGCTTTGCTATCCATCCAACTATACCACCGAAGGGCGGCAGGCAAAGCTGCAAGGAGGCGGCTTTCTTTGTTCTCATGGCAGAGTGAGGGGCGCTATCCATCCGCCAATAGAGCCGGCTTTTAGTGAAGATCCGCTCATGCTGCATGAGGGGCGGCAAAAGGCGGCTTTGCTCATGAGTGAGCGGTCAAGCGGAAAAGGACCCGCTGGCTTCTTTTCTTTCCGGAGCAGAGCTGCCTTGCTCGCAGCTCGCAGACAGATGAAGGGTGAAGGAAAAATCAGAAGCAAGTCTTGAGGGAGTAAAGAG
This sequence comes from Stephania japonica, assembly GCA_039657345.1. Lineage (NCBI taxonomy): Eukaryota > Viridiplantae > Streptophyta > Magnoliopsida > Ranunculales > Menispermaceae > Stephania > Stephania japonica. The sequence continues at coordinate 248,273 of JBBNAE010000016.1, read as the reverse complement.
CTACTTAGGTTTCGCTCTAGTATGGGTCAGGTCTAGTACTCCTCCGTTCCAATGTAGCTTTCAGTCACATTCCGGCTTGTAGTGAGAGGCCTTGAGTACACGTAATGAGACTGAGTTCCGAATTTCAGTTCCATGTGGGCTTGTAGTGATAGGGGCCTATTAAAGCTTTGCTGGGTTTACTTTTCCTATTACATCCATACCCATACCGAGAATGGCCAGGGGTCATTACACTATGCAACTCCGTCGGTGGTGCGTGGATAAAGTTCCCATGTACTTGACATTGGTGGCACTTGCGCACGTACTCGCAGCAATCCGATTCCTGAGTGCTCCAATAATAACACCGGGGCAACCTATCAATGGACAATGATGGTTGGATATAGCCAGCATCCAACAACTCCTGAATTTCTTAGCTCTTCTAACTCGGGCGGGGCCATTCGGTATGGCGCTAATGCGGGTGGCTTAGCTCCTGGCATGAGCTCTATCTAATGGTCTACCTCCCTCCTTTGAGGTAGCTTCTTTGACAACTCCGGGGACATCACATCCTTTCATTCCTCAAGGACTGATTTTATTTCTTCAGGGAGTTCCTCCCCCCTTCTCTTCTTCCACTAAGGCTGCCACATAGGTGGCCTCTCCCTTCTTTTTTTTTTGCTCTTAGTCAGTTGCAAGGCTGAGATGGTCGAACCCTTGGTCTTCCCCATGTGCACTACGGGGACCATGCACGGGAATCCTTCATCCATGATGCTCACCACCCCGGGCATGGGGATTGCCTTGGCAGCACTCAAGAACTCCATGCCCAAGATGACTTGGAAGTCATCTAGTGGAACGACGGAGAGAAAAGTGGTGCCCTTCCATCCTCCGATGCGTAGCTCAACGTCCTTTGCCACGCCATGGATGGGCCTTGCCTCCGAGTTTACCGCCTTCATCTTGCTAGTGTCCTTAGCAAGTTGGAGGACTAATCGCTTGGCCTCCTCTCCTGAGATGAAGTTGTGGGTGGCGCCCGTGTCGACCATAGCCCTTGTGGGCTGACAATTGAAAAAATGTCTACGTACATCAACTTCTTATGGGCTTAGCAACCTTTGCTTGCCCACTGATGGCATTAAGCAGCCTTAGGGCCCCAGGTTTAGGCGTTAGCCCTTCTTCCTTCATTCTGGACCGAGTTCAAGGCCTTCTTTTGTGGGCAGTCCCTTGCCCAAAGATTCCCATTGCAAATGAAGCAGTTAGTGTTCCGGTTTTCGACTTCCCCTTGTCGCGCGGCTTCTTGGACGCCTCCTTGTGGCTACCCTGATTCTCTCCCCCCTTTATGTTATGGAAGAAGTTGTCATGCTTGGGCTTCGTCGAGGGCTCCCCTGCTTTGACATCGACAAGCCGCTCGGCCGCCGCTAGGGCCGAAGCAAGGTGAAGTACTCCACGCCGTTGGAGCTCTTGTTCTGCCCACGGCTGGAGCCCGTCCATGAAAAGAGCTTGTCTTTCTCTGTCATGTCGGTGATGTCTAGCAAAAGGGTTGTGAATTGCTTCACAGACTCCCGGATCGAGCCCGTGTGCTTGAGCCGTTTGAGACTCTTTCTCGCCAAATACTCGTAGTTCTCCGGGCGGAATTGTAGCTTCAATTCCTTCTGTCGATCTTCCCATGTCTGGATGGTGCAGAGGCCCTTCTCGATGTCGCCGTGCCTCCTGCGCCACCAAAGCATAGCGTCGTCGGTGAGGTACATGACGGCCGTGTCAACCTTGGCCTGTTCATCGTCGAGCTGCGCTAAACCTTTAAGTCTTCCTCGACTTGCCACAATCCATTTTCCAGTTCCTTGGCGTCTCGAGCTCCACTGTAGTACTTCGGCTCCGGGACCTTCATCTTAGTGGTCTCCTTGGAAAAACCCACTGTTGGCAACGGCCTTCTCTAGCACCACAATCTTTGCCTTCAACTCCTCCATTTTGGCCTTCATTGAGGAGGTGACTTCAGCCATCTGCGCCTTGAGTACGTCGACCGCACTCTGAATGTCGGCCTCAAGTTCCTCGGCTAGCTCGGTCCATTCATGTTGGCGGCCCTCCATGGCCTCCAACCGTGCTTCTCCATCGGCGACGGCAAGTTAGAACTTGCCCACACGCTCCTCAAAAGGGACAGGCTCGGCGGACTTGTCCCTTTTTGTCTTGCTATACCCACTTCCCTTCCTCTCACTTGAGTCGGCCATGACAACTTCCGATCCCGACATAGTGCTTCACTTAGCTCCCTCTCACTGGCTCTGATACCAACTGTAACAAGGTCACAACTAACTGCTCCATAGGCAATAACCATATGCGGATAACCGGATAGACATGATGGGTACGCCAACAGGGTCAGAGCAATGCGGCATGTTACGGATCCGGGTACCAATACCATAAGCTAATGGATCCTGTAGTATTGAGGATGGACTGGTATATGGCTGAACTGTGCAAAGGACTTCCTCATAGAGATGGCTGGGAAGGACATTCGTCGTTCTAGCTATCTATTGGATTAGTTAGCAGTTAGTGGCCAACTTTCTGCGATTGAACATCATTCCATCTGGAAGGCTCGTAGGTATGAACTCCGATCGATAGTCATTCATGCAGTGCTGAAAAGAAGAATGGGAGGAGGGACCTTTTGGCATGACACTGATACAACTTAACTCCCTATGGAGCCATCTCGGATCGAGCACTTGCAGCGGATTTTCCGGGTGCAGTTTTTTTTCCCATTCCTTATTGAGTTCATCCACCGTGATCGAATTCAACAGTTGGCTCGCTATATTACTCTCACCGGTGCGCGACCAAGAACTCAGCGACTTTATTCTCATCACAATCACCCCCTGCAAAGTACGGAGCAAACTCCTGCTTCAAAACTCCAGGTCGCGCTAGCGCACACTGAAGTTTCATGTAGTCCCGTCACGTGTAGTACCTTAGATTCCATGTAGTACCTTAAGGAGGACCGTGCCTTGACTACACGTAATGAGACTGAGTGACGGAAGGCTTTCGCGATTCGCATCTTCCCGTCCGGAAAAGAAAGTGAAGGGGAGCGGACAGCGAGTTGGAGGACGCTGCAGAACCGCGTGATTGATCCATCTGCGCTATTCCCTAATTGAAGCAAGTTGGAATTTCAGAGCCGGCTTTTGACTGGGTGGGCTAGCAATCGCTCGTTTTTCTTATTAGAGCATGGGATTGGATGTTAATAATGAAAGACAGAACATCTCTTAGGCAATCCCCGTGGAATTCCTATCGATTTCCGATGGATAACAATCCATCTTTCTCGCTTTCGCTCTTTCTCCCAATCAATCGCGAGGGTTCCGGGCATGATAACGCAAGTGCCGGAATCGAACAAAACGTCCGAACGTCCGAGGACGAAAGAAAAAATGCTCCGCGGGGAACTCGTTTCATGTCGGCGTATTCGTGCCGGTTAGACGTCGGCCATGAAATCCATCACTATACCGAGCGGATCACGGGCATTCACATCTCGGTCAAACGGAACTGTGCGCGATTCTCTCGTGAATCGCCTTCAGCAAGGTATGGCATTCAGGGTCTGAACTGAACCCGGGGAGAAATCTTTCTTCATAGATACAAGACATTCGTTGCTGATCTAAAAAAGATCTTATCCCGTGGGCGTTAGCGGACGTTTTTCATTCTTCACTCGGTCCTTAGTAGCGTTTCCAAAGTAAACCTAACCGGTTACCAAAGGAAACGCGCTAAAACAGGCCCATGGGTTCGCCTTCTAATATCTAATAGAAGAAGAGTATATAATTATTTATATAGAAGTATATTGAATTCGCCAGATCGTCTGAAGCATGAACAGAATCACCTTTGTTCCGAAGGCCTAGCGAGTTAAGCTAGTTCCTTTTTTTTTTTCAAAGGCGGTCCTTTTCTTTCCCCGGACCGATGACTCGGTTGTTCAGTACTGCTAACTATGTAAGGAGGATGCCGTCCCCTCGGGACTACCAGTAGCTTCGGTTGTTTAATCTCGTGCAAGTGCCGGTTGTGGTTGTATTGGCTGCAAGCGGAACGTAGGCGCTTTAGGTGTGTGTTGACCATGCACTCTCGCGTCGTGTAATGTCGTATGTATGATAGAGGTGGTGTGGTGATTGATCTCAATGCTAATGGTTATCCCCAAGGTTCAACGAATGAATGAAGCTATGATCGTACCCGGATAGAGATGATGGTCTTCCTCTGATGTCTCCAAGCCGGCCATAAAAGAATAGATAGGCGAAGCAGCCAATAGCAGTCTCTTCTCGCCTATCGATAGATAGCAGGTTGCTTCCAAGCTCAAACCATTTGAAACTGAATTGCTACTTTTTTATTGTTATTGATAGAGTGGTATTATCCGCCCCTGTAAAATCAAATCAAGAAAGTCAAGGGTGGAAGAGAGAAGGAAAAAGAGCAAGGGATTTCTAGTCAAAGGAAAAGAATGGCTGACACGTTGACTGCCTTCGAGACTATCCAATATAACCCAAGCGGTCTAACCCCCGGGGCGGACCCCAACCGAAAGGCGCTAGACGGACTAACGGCAAGCGAGATAAAGAAAGCAGCTGGACTGCCTTGCCGCGGGAGAGTCTTTCTCCAATGAGAATTCCGACTGTTTTTTTTGGGCAAGACCAGAAAGGAACTCGCCCTTTGACACCAAGGGATAAGAGCAGATTGCTGGCGATGACTTGGTGAAGGGTGACTACACGGAATCTAAGGAGAGAAGGTTCTCGAACCGGGTTCCGACCGAATAGAGCGCGGAGCCAACGAGTTCAGTCGAACAGCGTAACGAGTCTAAGGTTGAAAGGAATGGACGGGCGTAGGCTTAATAGTGAACGCAGATCCCCCTGACTGAATCAATGACCGCATGAGCCGAGAGAAACTGTGAAACTTCTTTATTGCGTTGCGAAGAGAGATCGAAGACGAAGATTTTATGACGCAGTGCGGGCACTGGATGGAAAAGACAGAACAGAGAAGGGAACAATCCACCGGGAAAGGCATACCTCAAGGAGCACCAATCTCCCCCGGCGAACATCTATCTGCACGAAGCCGACCCAGAAAGAAAGATGCAGGAAAGGAAAATGAAAGAAATACGGTGAGTGTGAGATACGCGGACGGGGAGTACGCAGCCGAACAACCGCAGGGGCTTCCAGCAGTGATAGCTGAACTAACCTGATGGGCCGCCCAAAACCTGGAGCTGACATTGAAATCGGAAATCAACGTCGGATCCCGGCTATCCGAAAAACGCAGACTGAAGCTCCGGATCACGAAATGCAACAAGGGGCGAACCAAGCGCTTGCGCGAAGGAAGAAGCGAATCAATCAGAATGGAGACAGGGAGGAGAAAAGAGAGATTTTCGAGCCTGCAAGCAGCAAGCAACAGCTTTTCAGCCGTAGCAACAATCTACGGCTAGCGCTAGTCAACAATCAACTCCTGAGCGCCGTCAGCCCCTACCCCCGATTTTAGTCTAAGTTCAGTCAAAAGCGCTAACTCCACGCCTTTCTATTTAGAGTTGAGTCAGGAGTGTAGAAGCTGCAAACCTTCTATCTGGCCTCTGTACCAGTAGTGGAGTGGCTTGCTACTTTCAATCAGAAAAGGAAGATTGAGCAAGGCAAGGAGAAAGAAGTTGTCCCCTCTTTTCTGGTAACCCGCCGCCGGTCATATAGAGCGCTCCGCCCGCCACCGCATATGTAGAAAAAGAGGGAAGGAAGAACAACCGTTTTACTTTGGCACATGAGGTGGCGGGTTTGGCTAGGTAACATAATGGAAATGTATCGGACTGCAAATCCTGGAATGACGGTTCGACCCCGTCCTTGGCCTCGGGGAGTGGCGAGCAGCACGGAACTTGAATCAATCTAATGGCATAGTATAGGGGGCTTTCCTTTGTTAAAAATCCACAGACAACAAACATTCTGGAACTTCAAAAAAAGATGCAACATGAGAAGGTTGACATTACGCTTCAATAGAATGAATTCGGTAAGGGTAGAATACGCCCCATGGTCGATCGAGGGTCCTGTTACGCGCGTTTTTTAGCCCAGCTTCCAAACTCCAGGGCTAACGCGCCTTGCTTGACTACACTACACCATAAAGAATCAACCTGACGCGCTTCGGCTTTAGATAGATTGAATTACGTGTAGTCAAGTTCCGTCAGGTCCTACTTGGGGAGAATTTTTAGTTATCGCTTTTCTTTTCTGACTTAGCGACCCCTGTTCTTCTCCTTAGTTTCTAAACTAGCAGAATCGTGGGACATCAAAAGTGGGAAGTTTATTGTTTGTTGGTTTTTATTCCTCACTCTCGTATAGGTGAACTTGGTTCGTTTAATTCTTAGGGATAAGAAGGATCCGCTGGGAAGACTGGAGTAGTATCTTCATTAGCCGGAAGGAATTAGTCTCCACTAGCGTCATTCGAAGAACGAACAATAAAAAGGTTACTGTTTAGGTAGGATAGATGGATGTGGCCCAATGGCTAAAGCTCTGCCAGCTTCTTGTAGACTGAACTCTCTTCTCTTTAGGCTCCGACTTGTTTTTGGGTTGGATGGTCTAATTTTTTTTCGCTACTAGTGGCAACGAAGTTCTTGGTAATTAGCAAGGGGGAAGGAGGATCTCCACTCATTTCATTCCCGCGTGCCTACGAGGGCGCGACCCACAACAAACGAAGGGGGAAAGCTTGCTTTGCTTGCTGTAGCCCTATTTTAGTAGATTAGGCTTGGTAAGCATAAGCTATTTAAGTAGGCTCGCTTCTAATCTAAGTAGGCTCGCTGCTTCGCTCAGCAGAAGAGTACGCGCGCTAGCTAGCTCAGTGTCAGTAGAAGGGAAGAAAACAAACATGGTCATTTTAGGAACATGGCTCGTCCTCCTTTCCTCCGCCGAAAGATGCTTAGCCAGAAGCGACTCAGGGGGCTGGGGAAGGCCGACGAGGGGGGAAGCTGTCGTAGAAGCTTTACCCCTTGCTTTACAGAGATTGTTATAAACTGACTAAATGACTAGATTCTCCCGGAACGCTAGCTAAGCTAATAGTTTGAGTTTCCTTCAATTAAATGCATAAGCTTTGTGATTGATTCACGGCGCCGCCCCCTTCTTAGAACTAGAACCTATTGAGGGGGGGCCTCAGCCCGGGAAGGGGAGAGTGGCCGAGTGGTCAAAAGCGACAGACTGTAAATCTGTTGAAGTTTTTCTACGTAGGTTCGAATCCTGCCTCTCCCACTTGTTTGTTATAAACTTCAGAGAAGATAAAATAGGCATTCGTCAGCGTAGGAAGGCCAACCGAGCGAAGCCCTTTCTTTTTTTGGCCGTGCCGTGAAGTGAAATTGTATCGTATGTTAGTTAGAGAGGTTGGCGAACTACTACGATCTATAGATTCCCCATCTATCTATATCCAATCCCAACGAGAATAGAAGCGAGTAGCTTCCGGCTTGTCTTGTAGTCGTACTCTTTTAGCTCATGTAGTGGTCGGCCTTCCTACACGCATGCGTCCGCCAGAATGCCTCCTTGGTTCGGGACGAAGCCAAGCCGATACATATACGATAGGCGAAGGAAAGACCCCCCATTTCATAGCGCCTGGGGAACGCAAGTTTGATCGAGGATTGGAGAGGTGAAAGAAAAGGCTCGGGATGGATTTAGGAGTCTTTGTGCGAGCCGTATGCGGTGAGAGTCGCACGTACGGTAACGAGGGGGTTCGCGTCTATACGTGTAGTGTGGTGGTTGGGCCTACCCACCCTATTTGTTCCATGATCTATGGGTCTACTGGAGCTACCCACTTCGATCAATTAGCCAAGATTTTGACCGGATACGAAATCACTGGTGCTCGATCTAGTGGTATTTTTATGGGGATTCTATTTATCGCTGTAGGATTCCTATTCAAGATCACTGCAGTTCCTTTTCGGGCGGCTGTAGGACGGACGGCCGCCCATGGGTGGTAGGGTAGGGTGGGTGGTACCGCTCAGATTGCGGCCAATCTTCCCTAACCGCGCGCGGGCCGGGCTTAGAGCGCGTGAAACTCATCACTACCTCGTAAGGGCGTTGAGACCATAGCATGTTACACGAAAGCGCCGCTTTCTCTGGAGTCTTGTCACACAGCTGCCCGCCTAGAAGAGCCACTCGCTTTCTGTAGTGTTGTCACACAAGATAAGCACGCCGCCCGCCTGCTGGCCGGGCGAATCGAAGTTATCTTCCGGTCAACTGTCCACCCAGTCAAGTGCAAAAAACACAGTGGAATCACGCAACGCACGCTGCTGGTGTGCTTCCTGCCCACGAGGAAAGAAAGAAGAGCGACAAGGTTCAGTTCAGATTTGACTGTTTGCAGCATGGGAGCTGATTACCCAAAAAATCCCTGGGAACAATGAAAAAAAAAGATATCTCGGTAACGAAAACCATGGGGGGCTGTATTGGCGAGATCCAACGGTGAACAGCTGCCCAAAAGAAAAACCGCCTGGAAGTCCGAGGACCTTTAGTACCGTACTCTACCCCCGAACCAGCAGCCTTCGCGCCAAGCAAGACCGCCCTTGTCCCTTTCCTTTCTCCATTCAGCCTCCTTCTTTGCTTTGTTCCAATAGAGTCTAAGGCAAAGCTAAAGTGGTTCGTATGCCTACTTGACGAAAGGGAACGAACTTTGTTTCGTTTCCGGGTTTATGGATTGGATTCAGTCAGCGTCACGACATAATCCAAAGGAAGCAGGAGTCGCTTTGGTTACCGGCGAACGCTTCCAAAGGCGACCCTGCTGAAAAACTCCAGGGCGCGCTAGCGCACTACGGTGCAAGAAAACTCCTGACTCAACTCTAAATAGAAAGGCGTGGAGTTAGCGCTTTTGACTTATAGGGGCTGACGGCGCTCAGGAGTTGATTGTTGACTACACGGAACGAAACCTAAATGGCTTCGGCCCCCCTCCCCTATCTTTTCTTTTCGGTGTAGTTCTCTTTTCATTCCGTTCTTAGATTCTATGTAGGACCGTGCCTATTGAAATGAAAGCCGTGACTAATTGACTACACGTAATGAGACTGAGTAGGACCGTGACTACTAAGTGCTTTCAGTCTAATTCCGTACCGTCACGTGTTAAATCCGTCCCTAAAGGGCCGTAGTTTGCGTAGTATCGCTATGGAGCGCTTCTCATTGAATTACGTGTAGTCAGGCTTATCTTAGGTTTTTTCAGTGCAACACAGGAAAGCGCCCTCCTTTTGTCATCCCTGCAGCTTTCCAGAGGCTTCTTTTTTGTATTGAACGCATGGCGTAGCTAGGACCCTTCAAATCATGTTTGAGCCCATGTTAAAACCAAACCCACCCCATAGCGAAAGAATGCCCGCCAAGTTCAGATAAGGGTTCCAAACCCCAACCACTAAAGGAAAGGGCTCGGCGAAGGGAGGGAGATGCGGCGGGGGAAGGAAAACGCTTTCGGAGATCGAGATTTGATTTGTTTTTCATCCAAAACGAAGATGGCCTACGGTGCGTGTTATCTGAAGGGAACACGCTTTTTCGACCGCGGTGGTTGGTATTCTTGCCGGGCCCTCCCTCGTTCCGCCCGCAGGCCCATTGGGATAGCAGCCTTCGGGCTTTGCCTGCCCTTTCTAATAAAAAATTCCGGCTCGGCCCGGGAAAGCGCTGGGAACAACAGAAAGGAAGGGGTCCATGTAGCTGCTGCGCCCGCCCACTTCTTAGTCAATGGGGAGCAGCAGGTTCGGCATCTACTACAAAAGAGAGAATCCACTTCAGATAACCACGCCTCTGCCAGGCAGCGTGTGGAATGGCCGAGAGCGGACCTTTTTGGATATATAATCCAAGTCGAGAGTGGAGTTACGGGAACAGCCGTCTGATGGAAAACCACTTTCACGTTCGGTTCAGAGAGCACTTTTTCGTTGAGAATTCCTCGTTCCCTTTCGTGTGAATTCCCCAGCGGCGAATTAACAACTTGTGGGGCCCTATCTATTCCATCTCTCGCTCTCGAGCCCCGAAGAAAACCCCCCTCCCCTTCGGACTCCATATCTCTTTTGACTCTATATATGTGGGCACCTGATATCTATGAGGGTTCACCCACCCCGGTTACAGCATTCCTTTCTATTGCGCCTAAAATCTCTATTTCTGCAAATATGTCACGTGTTTCTATTTATGGTTCCTATGGAGCTACATTGCAACAAATCTTCTTTTTCTGCAGCATTGCTTCTATGATCTTAGGAGCACTGGCCGCCATGGCCCAAACGAAAGTAAAAAGACCTCTAGCTCATAGTTCGATTGGACATGTAGGTTATATTCGTACTGGTTTCTCATGTGGAACCATAGAAGGAATTCAATCACTACTAATTGGTATCTTTATTTATGCATCAATGACGATAGATGCATTCGCCATAGTTCCAGCATTACGGCAAACCCGTGTCAAATATATAGCGGATTTGGGCGCTCTAGCCAAAACGAATCCTATTTCGGCTATTACCTTCTCCATTACTATGTTCTCATACGCAGGAATACCCCCGTTAGCCGGCTTTTGTAGCAAATTCTATTTGTTCTTCGCCGCTTTGGGTTGTGGGGCTTACTTCCTAGCCCCAGTGGGAGTAGTGACTAGCGTTATAGGTCGTTGGGCGGCCGGAAGGTTGCCATGAGTAAGTCAGTTTTGGGGACCGAAGGTTTGGAACCGTGCACCGGACACGTAGCTTACCGAATCAGTTGCGACACGGATGGGAATGCATGCTACGAAAGAAAGGGTCGAGTCTGATACATCAACCGTCGACTCAATATCCTTGTACGAGTCCACAATCACTACACGAGATGAACCTTGGTTTGGTGAATGGAAGTTGGCCTTAGGTGTAATAGGACTCCCAGTTACTGCGCGCGATCGTATACTGAGGTGCTCCCCGCCGGTTGTTGGAACGACGCGAGCCGGGCCGGGCCTCGATTCAGAAAGATGAAGGGACAGAGGTTACAAATTCCCCATCTCATTGGGGGCGGAAAACGAATCGACATCTCGATGTGATACAGCCCTTTCTATTTGAGTTGGGAAAGAACGGCGAAGTCCATCCGAACCGTCCAATGAAGAATAAGAGGAGAGCAAAGCGCGAATGGCGCGCGAAGCGCATGCGGAACGGGCACGGAGAAAAATCAGTGTGGAGGAGAAGCAGCCGAGCTCATTCCCTTCGGTTCCTGGGCCCAAAGCAGTGCAGTCTTTCCTGGCCAAATCAAGGATTGGGGGCTTCTTGCTACGCTACTTAACTATATAAATCCATTTAAATTCATAATATATATGAATAGAAAGATAGAGACATCCATCTATCCTATCCGATTTAGATTTGGATATCTAAAAAAATCGATTTCATTTAACCTTTGATTCAAAGAACTGCGCTTAGCCCCCCCGCTCATGAAAGGGCTCTGATGCAATGGATGGCAGAGGGCCCATAGTACCCGAAGCACTGGAGTAATCCAGTAGCCGGGAAGGGGCCTAGAAGTGCCTACTACTACACCACACTACACTTGGCTCTACACATTTACAGAGTAACCCCTGCCCAGTGCCCGGCGGAGCTAAGGGGGCTTCAATCCTTACTCCTTATCCCATCTCCGCCCAGGCTAACGGGGCCTTACTTATTCAGGGGGAAGAGTGGAGCCTCGAGAAGCACTGTTGAGAGGAAGATCCTGGGCCCCTTCTTCATTCTCTACAGGGGTCTCTGCCCCGCTTCCATGTGGGCAGAGATGGAAGAGATAGAACACGGGAATAAGAAGCAAGCTCGCTTTCCTTTTTGATCATTTTGATAGAGGGGGATGGATAAAGTGGACAAAACAGACTCACATTTCCCCGCGTAGAAAACTCCAGTGCGCTAGCTAGCCCGGGACTTTTGAAGCCGGAGTTTGCGTAGGACTTTGCTGGGTTCCTTTTTCGTCTCGACAAAGAGGAAAAGAATCATATTGAAAACGCTCCTAACCCCTTCGTAGAGCCGTGTATTGTAAGTGATCCGAACCTGCCCGGAGCGAGCCTCCCATAGAGGCAAGTGAAGTTGGTGAGCCGTATGATGGGCAACTATCTCCTGCGGTTCGGAGAGGACTCAGCTGTTAGTTAGTACCCCCTTGGTTTCGGGGTGGACCCTTTCACTCTATTTTATTATATACGCTTAGCGAAAAGAATGTTTTTTGATACACCTAGGACATGGATTCTATATGAACCAATGGATCGTGACAAGTCGTTACTACTAGCAATGACTTCCTCTTTCATTACTTCATTCTTTCCATATCCCTCTCCCTTGTTCTCAGTGACGCATCAAATGGCACTCAGTTCATATCTTTAAGTTCGATCATTGACAAGGTTCAAAGAAAGGGTGGGCCATTGATAAAGAATCGATTCCAAAGCACAATGCTAGCAGATGGCGGGCCTCCGCTTTTCTTTTCATTAAGAAAACCTGCCAGTTATTATGGACTCATATCAAAAGGAAAAAAAATGAGGATAATTCAGGCGTTTTCCTCTTTGTTCAAAAGACAAAATAGACGTGGGTGGCCTGTGGTGGTTCTAACAATGTTCGTTCAATCAAGCAGCATTCTTCTTTTTCTTAACTTAAGGAGAGGGAGGAGACAGACTTAGGACCTATGAACGGAACAACACAACAAACATGATGAAATGAAGAAGAATGCACGGGAGGCGTCGGAGGAAGGACTGACGAACTACTTACTTGTGTTTGGTTAACTACTTGACTGACTTGGGGTTCTTTCTCGTAAGTGGTATACCCACACCCTGCACGCACACTCACTATATCTATATACGTATACGTTGATAGCCTTTCGCAAAAAGCCCCTCTCTCTCTCTACTACATACAGTTGTTTCAGGCCGAACAATAGCAAGGTATTAGGCCCGGATCCGATTATTGTTCGGGTACGAAGCTACGCTATTCAAAGCATCGAGCGAGAGTGAGGTTGTCCAGTTCCAGAACCAATGCAAGCAACCCCGAAGCGCATAGAAGGGATAATAGTATACTGGGAACTTCTTCCGTAGTTTCTGCGTCCATCGTTCCACATTCCGACGACGCCTCCCGTTCTTTCCTCTCTGAGCGACGAATTGGCTGTTTACAAACAAGCATTCAAGAAAGCAATATTCAAATCTTCTGTTCTTAACTTGATAGACCGGGTGAGCCCTGAACATGAGCTATAGGGGTGACGAAAATATAGAAGCGTTATTAGGATTGGATTGGGGAGTTTAGAAAAAGGCTCCGAAGGTGCCAAGAGTAGTTGAAGAATAAGGTCTTTTATTTGAGTTGAGAACCAGAAAAAGCAGTAAGGTAAGTTGTTGTATACGAGTTGATAACAGAACAAAGAACCCCAACCAACTAGAGGAATCTAGTAAGTTGGTGTCATTTCAAATGTGGTTTTCTTTTCACACTATCGAAATGCGAGTTTCAGTGAGCCCACATTTCGATCAGAGAGAGCCCTGGGTTCCAAACCTACGCTTTCATGTTGGCTCGCTTGACGGAACGGAACTAATCTAAAGTGGCCCAATGTGCCAGTTTGTAATCCGGCTCCGATCCTGGGTAACTCCCCTATTGTCATCGCGTTGGATGAGTTGACTCCACCACCCCCATCAAAGCCGGCCCCACAATGGGCCGACCCTGACGGAACTACATTCAAAGAGTAGAGCAACCCATCACCCAAGCATCAAGCAGTGTTCCACAACGGGTTAATCCAAAGCCCACAAAGCCATATGGACAAGTGGCCCATCAATATCCCACCCACCAAGAGCAGGCTACTGAAGCTAAGCAGAGTGCACCAGCCCCAGCTCCGGTTCAAAAACAGGAGCCCTAGAAGGGAAGGACAGTCCAGTAGTATAGAAGAGAATCCAGAAGGTTTCCATCGAGGAATTGATCAAGCCATCAACGGATGAGAAGAAAGAAAAAACAGCATCGAAGGAATGTGACGAGGTGCAGAACGTAACCCGAGGAGGACGTTGTTATAAGCCACCAAATCTTCAATCCCCCAATCCATCAACAGAGGATCCAGCGGCCCAACATCCTATCGAACAGTCCATCATTGACCGTAACACGAAGACCGTAAACACGGAAGACGATGAGGTTATCAAACAGCTACAGCGAACTTAGTATAATATTTTAATCTGGGGGCTCGGCGTCTACTCGGCACCGAGAAGCAGTACTTGAAGCATTAAATTGATCGAATGGATCGAAGGAGATCGTGACCATACCATGTTTATTGCCCCCACCTTCATCGGCGATTGATATGTATTCTGGATCTGGGTCTATATCTGGATATTCATCTGAACTCCCATGATAGACCCTGACTACACGGAATCAAAACTCAGGACGGTACGGAATTAGAAAATCAAAGGAATTCGTCATCAGAATATCGAACCATGAACAAAGAAAGGCATGAGAAAAGCATATTGGCTAGTGATTGTGAGGCCTCAATTCTTGACTGGGAGGGACACCAAAGGCCTCTGCCCTTCCATCCCCTGGATAGATAGAGAGGGAGCTTTTGGTTTTTTCATGTTGTCAAAGAGTTGAACAATGAAAATGGATGGCGAATGCCTGATCGAATTGATCGGGTCATGTAGGAACAAGGTTCAAGTCTAAAGGTCTGTTAGGATGCCTCAGCTGCATACATCACTGCACTTCCACTTGACACCTATCGTAATGATAAACGGCTCGTCTCGCCGTGACCTTCTCTTGGATTCTCAAAACTTCTGTCGCTCCATCCCCGCAGGCGCTTTTTGCCGTCGCTGTCTCGGCTGTGCTACCGGAGAATCTGGGGAAGTCGGAATAGGAGAGCACTCATCTTGGGGTGGGCTTACTACTTAGATGCTTTCAGCAGTTATCCGCTCCGCACTTGGCTACCCAGCGTTTACCGTGGGCACGATAACTGGTACACCAGAGGTGCGTCCTTCCCGGTCCTCTCGTACGGGCCTTCTTCGCCCCCTTTAACAAAGCCATCGACTTGGTCAACGGCCCCTATTTCTTCCCAATAATCTTCCCTTTCTGTTGGGCGCTTACATCAATCAGCCGAAACTAAGCCAAGAGCTTTTCAAGAAGTGCATTCTGGGAAGAAAGTTGCTTCAGTCAGACCAATGACCGCCGCCTATCCATTTAAGGAAAACCCTCGTTCTAAACCTTACTTGACTATATCAAAATTTGACTTGCTGCCGCTACTTCTGATTGATTGACCCATTCTAGAGAAAGTGCTGTCTTTCGGGTATACTTTTAGGAATGTGGTTCTTGCTCATAGCCTCAAAGACCCATGAGGGAGCCTCCTTTTATATTTACAATGGGATTCAGACAAGGAAGGCTGTGAAGCATGCAGACTGATTCTCTTTTCTTACGTGAATGAGAGACTACTTCAATGCAGATAGCTTTCACTCCTACGAAGAAGGTAAGATGACTATAGGCAAGAAAGCAAAATTGAACCTAAGCTTGCCCTCGAAACATTTGGAAGGAATGTCGCTTTTTACCTCCTTCTATCGACATCGACGGCTCCTAGGAAAAAAGAGCATCTTATGGCCATGACCAGCTAAAGATCACTGCCATCTCCCGAATTGGATTCGAACCAATATATTACTACTTTCCATTTAGTAGATCGAGAGGGGGTTTCTATTCTTTCTGACTTTCCAGGTAGAGTGGAATCACATTAGGCACCCCTCCCACCTTTCGGTGAGATATTTTTCCGTAGCACTTTAGGAGGTAGACGTCCCTCATTGAAGGAAAATCTTTCCATTTTTCGGTACTCGGACAAAGCCTAATACGATTATGAGGCGACACAAGTATACAAGAACTTCTCGTCTAACCGGAATATAGTGCTTTCTCTTTCCGGTAGCAATGCGGTCAAAACTTGAGATAGTTGCATCGTAAACGGGCATCCAATAGATTCTACTCATAAACTGATAGATCAGTAGTTGAGGGCTTATGTTTAGAGGTAGAGGGAAAAAAGGGTAATTGAGCTTTCTTTTTTTCATTTCAAATGGGTACCTCTTTCTTTCTCTTCTGAGAGTACCACTATTGTTTGTCGTTTATAAATAAAAAGTCGTGCGTGAGGGGTAGTTGATTTCGTCATGTATTCCTCCAACATTAGGTAATATGAAGCGAGTAGGCAAACAGCCTATTTGTACTAAGAGAAGGCATTAACGCAAAGATCGGAATCTCCGCTTCAGGCATCGCCTTACTAGTAAAGTAATTGGACTAACATCCAGGATTACTCCTGCCCCACTCCCACCTCTTACGAAAAGACAAGCTTACCTCGATCTGTCATTACATATGATATATCGAGAGTTCGAGACCTTAACGTAATTCATTTAGAGAATGCCGATGAGAAAGTAGATCTGGTTCCGAGATCTGGAAAGCGGTGAATACAGTTAGTGAAGCTAGACCGGGAAGTGGGGTATCTCTGGAAAGGAGGTCGGCCTTAAGTTCTAGCTTATATAGCTTAGACTATAGAGTTGTAGCTTCTCTCATTGGCAGAAACCACGAGTCAAAGGGGGTTGCTAGCGCCCTTCACATAAGAACATGCTCCTTTGGAAAGCCAGAATGCGGTACTGAACATTCTCACCACAATGGCCGGGCCAGGCACAAGGGTACGTCTGGCACTCTTGCAAGGAGGGAGTTTGCTTTACCCAACTCCCTCACTTCACTCCGATTGACCAAAGGAAAGTCAGAACTGAACTTAAAATAGCGTAAGATCGTTAAATCCTTAGCCCTACCCGGGATATCCTCTATAGCCTGTGACTTAGAATAGGATATTACTTGATATTCTCCTAGTATTAGTATTAACATACTTGTCATAATGCTGTCATATTTGAATTTGTACTACTGAGCGGAGAAAGACTAGCAAGGCTTACTCTAACAGCGGGAAGAGCTGGAGCTGGAATAGGGTAGGGTCTAAGTCCAGTGGAAGAGGATAACTCGGAGGTGAATCCTTGGACTTGTCTGGCCCCCTTGTCCTAAGAAGACAAAAAAGAGGGTATACCAGAAGAGCAGGAATAGGATCTTATCTCCTGGCCTATACTTACCTGTCAGACCACAAGCCTGGAGCTACTCTAAGTCGGAACTCTTCTCCCGCGGATAGAGCCCTTTCCGATCGTCCAAAGAAAGAATACTGATATCAGTTGTTCGTTCGCACGAGGACACTAAAGAAAGCAGCTCTAACTCCAGAAGCTAGACTAGCTTAAGGATCGGTTTTTTACGTTCATTCAGTGGGTGCGGAAAGTGACTCACGACGAGACCAAACGAAAGGCTTTCTTCAATCGGGGATATGAAAGTAAGAGCCCGCGATGAGAAGGTATATATGAAACCTAGTCTTTACCCCAGAGATGTCCCTGCCCTTTCGATTGTTATTGGCTTATTCTCTAGCATCCGATTGTGGGCATCAATCCCAGCCATCTGAATTTCAGTCCCTGCTTTCTCTAAGACTGTGGTTAAGAAGTTCCGATCCCGGTTTAGCTGGACTCGTACCTGTCTCTTCCTTATCTGTCCGAAGAGAGGTGGCTAAGGTGGGTTCCTCATGGAAGTCTACGGTTTCTGCTTAACCGGTCAGGTCAGCTCGCCCGGATTTTGCCATCATCAACTAAAGAGCAAGGCTAACCGGCCTTTTACTAAAATGGCTTTCCCAAGAGCTAACACAACTCTTTGATTTTATGGTACTTCCTGGTAAAGCGAAACGATTACCCGAGACACTAGCTCTCTAAATGTTAGTCGCTATCTTTGATGAAGTACCGTAGAAGCGGGTTCTCTCTTCCTTTATGGCGGAACCAGACAATCTGCCTTGACTTGGATAGAGCGGAAGCATAAGTAAGCGGCATGAACCTTGTTGATCAGCGAAGGATATAGCTAAAGAAATACCTGCATCTGGCTTTTATTCGGACTTAACTAACCCGGAAGTTTGGTTATCTGAGCTATAAAATATTTATAGCGCAGGCTGACCGGCAACAGAAAGAAAGGCTCCTCGTGGGAAGGCCACTAGGACCTTCTTTTCCTATACGTACGTCATTTCTTTGATAAAAACAGGCCGAAAAGGAGACAGGGATTAAAGTCGATAGAGCCGTTCCTCTGCTGGAAGAATCAGGATAGCTCGCAGAGAAGACACGAGGGTATTATTCTAAAAAACATTTCTTCTTCTTCGTTCTTCTAGCATTTCAAAATGTGGTGAAAGGGCTGTGCCCTTCTTCTTCAGGTATGACTTTCCCAGCAAAACAGATCTTCGCCTATTTTCGTCTTTTGTTTTCGCCCCTGTCTGTAAGACCAACTAGCGCACTCGCATCTCTCTCTTGTGAGGCGTGCCCTGCCCTATAGATGAGTTAATATAGAAAGATATCCGTTAATGTGTCTTTTCTTTAGCGGGTCTATGTGAAGCCCTAGTGAATCGCATAGGA
>JBBNAE010000016.1:215000-225000 GCA_039657345.1 Stephania japonica | reverse complement strand
CTGTTTAAAAGTCTTACCTGATGGCTGAGACGACGTAGTTTGAGTTTAGCTTAGCAGTAGGACAGAGATTCCTTCGTCACTCACTCTCTCCGAATATACTCCATTCTGATTGCCCGGCGCTGCTTCCATCTACACGCGGGAAAGCAAGTTTCCGTAAATCTAAGAAGGCAAGCCCGTATCCGTCCCAATGTACGGACCATCGGTCAAATAAATGTA
The DNA here is from genome assembly GCA_039657345.1 of Stephania japonica. Classification (NCBI taxonomy): domain Eukaryota; kingdom Viridiplantae; phylum Streptophyta; class Magnoliopsida; order Ranunculales; family Menispermaceae; genus Stephania; species Stephania japonica. The sequence continues at coordinate 224,784 of JBBNAE010000016.1, read as the reverse complement.
TTAGCAATAGGCCCTGAAGTCATTTCCTCGATTGACTTATAACAGTATATATAACGTATATTTACGTCGTCCAGCGGGCATCTTCAAACGCGATCGATTCTTTAATCAAGTAGGGCTGTTCTCACTCTTAATAGGTTGATTCTCGAGGCGAGGTCAATGAGATGCTCTATAGTTAAGCTCCTCTGCTCACAGCACGACTCTTTCTCTTTGTTTCAATCCGTCTTGAAAAGTCCTCTTTCCGCGGCATAATCCTAATATGTTGCTTGGCACAGTACTCTCAATCTCAAAGGTCTTCGCGCGGCCTCCCTTTTTTTGTGGGGTTTTTCTCTTCTTTCGAATGTACCTGGTGCTTTCGTATGTAGAGAAGGGCAGCTTTTAGCTCTTTTCACGACTCTGCTGCTATTGACGCATCCGCTGGGATTGGAATGTTTGACTTGCTTTCAAAGCCTAGAAGGGCTAACTCTTAACTAGGCTAGCAAAGGCAAGTGATCAAAGCAGTTGGGCAACAACTCCGGTGAGAATCGGTAGTTGTTCTGTAAAAGTAGCGGTAGGTGTAGGAGTTGCTATTTCAAGAATTAGCCCAGACCCATAAAGGATAAAGCCTGTAGTGCGGTTCTATAGGTTTCCTTCCTTCCTGCTTTTGGTTCGATAGGTTCTTTCCGGGGTTCTTCCCTTACAGTTCCTGTGGCTCTATCTAGTAAAGAGAAATGGTACTTTGGTTCGCTCTGTATGCGCGGCCCTGATAGTAAGCGCTTGAAGCTAGTACTAGAGTCTAAGTACTTTTTGCAAAGAAGTAAAGTAGTTCACTCTCTGAAGATGAGAACTCGGACAGGAAAGCTATTCTAAGATCTAAGACTAGGGGGACAGGAAGGGAATTCGCTTAAGACTTAGACTGTAACCTAAGACAAGAACTCTTCGCCGCAAGAAGACTAGAAGGAAGACCGTAGGAAGGCTTCTAAAGAAAGATTGCTATTCACTCTCTCTAGCAGATGGAACCAGAACCGATAGAGGGCTATTTCACCGCGACTAAACTAATAGCTTTCCAGCAAAACGCTCTCTCCCCATAGCAAGGGATCCCCGCTCTTCAGACGGAACTGAAACAGTGAGAAAGAAGGCTTCTCCAAAGTTCATTAGCGGAGCTAGAACTGCTGGGATTGATGGTGCCGGAGGAGATGAGATGGCGCTAAAAGAGATGTTACTCACGCCTGAGCAAGAGAAAGTTCCTGAAAAAGGAATAGCTGTGCCATAAAGCATTGATGAGTGGGACTAGAACTCTAGCTAGTTGTGCAGTGCGAGGATACTGTACTGGGCGAAGAGAATTGGCTTTTATTAAACGGAAGAGGGAAAGTAGCTCTCTCTACTAAGACTGGATGGATGGCTATTGGCTCTGAACCTCACTACTTTAGAGGTTACAGCTCCGGCTATTTGGACAGGACTCTCTTTCCATAAAGGACTCTCTCTCCATAGAAATGCTATTCCCTATCTCTAGCGGATGGTATTGATGGATTCGCGATCCCATATCCATTGAAAGCTCTTCCCCCCATATCCCACTAAGACGGTAGCACTTGAGGTCCCAAAGAAAGAAGGAAAGACAGAACCTTACTAGAAGGAAGAAGCAAGAAGGCAATTCCCAAAGCAAAGCAAGTCGTCCTAAGACAATTCGCTCTTCAAGGCTTACTGAGAGGTTCGCTTCCAGTTGCTGTATCCGATGCTGCTGACAGAGCTGAAACTAGAACTAAGGGTGATGGCACCGATGGGACTAAGACTGCTTTACCATCTCCTAGAAGGCAAGAAGGCTAGAGGGCTAGTCCTTATAAGACATCACCTTCCCCATAGAAAGCTATTCCATCGCGCTCTCCTATATCTTCTCTAGCTCCATTTCCATCTGCATCTCCTGGGATAGATAAGGCTTAAAGGAATACTGCTAGAAGGAAGACGGCAGAAGGCTCTTCACTCTCCCCAGACGTAAGCGGAACCGATCTACACAGCAAGACTACTAGTTCATATCCAGAGGCAGGGACATCCCCATATTTATTTCCAATAACAGAGATTGCTAAACCCTCTCTCCCAGCGGATGTGACGGAACAAGTTCCTTGTGCGGTATCAGTAGCTTTGTAAGAAGCCGGAGCTCTCTCCGGCACTGATGTAGATGGTGACTGAAACGTAGCTGGATTTTTGAATGAGATGGCTACGTTGCTGGCACTGAAACTAGAACTAATGGAGACAGAGCTGGTCTAGTAGCCGGGGCTGGAGGATTTTTTAGCTTTGACAGACTAGAGGTGTGTGGTAAGTAAGACGAGATCGCTTTCAGGTGCTGTGATGTAAGCATTCGGTAGACGTCTTCCTGTTAGCTGTAAGTAAGCAGTGCAGTTAGCTTTAAGTGTAGTAGTGGTATTCAATTTGAATCTATTTGTGCATGAAGTGCGAACCAGGCTAGATAGAGACTAGGTAATTTATTAACGGTAAGAAGACAGTTCTTTTCTAGATACATAGATAGACAGAAAGAGCTGGAGTAACCTTCCTGTAATCTGTCCCTGGAGCTTTCTTTGCCATTGGTCTTTCGAGCTTGGACCTAGTAGACCGTATAAGTAGGGATGGGAGGCAGACCTGGCACTAGGAGCTAGAGCTGTTCCCGGGGAGTTCCCCCTTGATTGGCAAATCTTCCCTGAGGATTGAGAGGATTGGTTGGAACCCGTTTAGGAGCCCCTGGAGGGAAGTCTATTTTATCCCCAACAAATTACCTTCACTCAGAAGGATTTTTACTTAACATTCGCTATCCCCATACTCGACCCCTGTATGTAGAGGCCTTTGTAGACCACTACCAAATAAAGAGGATCTTGATAGAAAGTGGTGCAGGATTTCATATTTGTACATTGAGTACAGCCAGGCAATTTTATTTTGACCCTTCCTGCTTTGCTCCTCACTACAGCTGTTTGTGCATATGACGGGACCACTCGAACCGCGCAAGGTATAGTTCCACTTAATCTCCAAGTGGGACCCCTTGTTCGGTCAACTCTATTCCATGTAGCGGATATACAATAAACATATAAAATGTTGCTAGAATGACCTTTTCCTTCTTTCTCCCATAAAGCTTCCCTTCGCCCAGCTAGCTCGTCCGTGCCTGGCAGTTTAAGCCTTGGCCCAGCGGCCTTTATTCAATCCAAGGGCCACATGATAAGAAAGCGCTCGATCCCGGCTAGCTTCAGTTAAAAAAAGAAACCGGGAAACTCGTACTGCAACTATAAGCCCGATCTTGCTTCCAATGCTGCAGAGACAGGTTCTGGGTAAAAACCACGTATTGGTCCTGATGCTGCGGAGACAGGTGTTGCTGATCGAACTAATCTACTTAAGGGATTCACCTAGCAGCCTTTCATAGTTATGGTAAACCAACTAGCTATCTTGCTTCCACAGCATCTGTACTTGGGTATACACCTCTTGGTACTCACACAACACTCTTTAATTTTTTTTGTAGGAGCTGGTGTGCTGAGGTTTCCAATCTTCTGTGATGAAGGTCTGGAGAGATTCTGTGGGTGGCACCTGAAAGAGCTGCATACCACAGACCAATGCCAGATTTTATTAAATTTACTGATAAAGCAGACAGCTCGAGGGACAGTTGCCTTGACTGAATCGCAGATCTCAGCCTTAGGACTGCAAAGGCTAGTGGATCAATGAGAACTGGCACTCAAACCTACGGGACAGATGGAATTAGACCAGCACCTGATGTGTTTACCTCGACTGAGAAAGCAAGAGCGAGTCAGCTGACAGCTACGGTTAATAAGCAGAAGTGATCTTTCTATGTAGCCGGGGAAGGAGGCACTGCTTGAACTTCTTTGAACCCGATGCGAGAAAGCCTTCATCGGACATAGGACATAAAGACTGTCGCGGAATGGGAGGAAGCCACTACTGTAGCCGAGTTGAGATCATTCCTTGTTAGAGCTGTTGGAGAGCTTTAGAGCTCAAGGTTCGTCAAAGTATTCTGGTCTTCCATCGGGACTAGTTCCGGGCAGGAGGGCATCAGAGGCCGAGAAAAAGGAGAAGAGATCTATCCGCGGGTGAAGTTTTTACAGCTAGAGCACGCTCTTCCTGTTTTCGCAGGAGCTTATCTCTCTCTGTAGAGAGAGCATAGTTTCTCGTATGAGATTTGGATCGATCGGCGGCATGTGTTCCCAGAAGAGACCAAGCCTTTGCTCGCATTGGAGCTTCCTGTTTTCCACCTGACGTATTTCTTGCTCAATTTCTATCAGTCTGTTCGCGTTATCCATATCTACTCTTTCTTGCCGACTTCTCAGTGCCCTTTGCCAAATAGAGCTGAAACAAGCTTCTATTTAGAGGCGCTATTTAGCCCTTAACTCTTTCTTATTATTAAAAATAAAGGTAGTCTTAGTTCCGTAAGATGGAAAAAACCTGGCTTTTCATGAATATGGAACCACATCCACTATATTTTAGTGCGCTGAAGAATTCTCCCGGAAAAAAGATATAATAAGTTATATCATTACAAGCATATTCTTTTCTTGGCTGTAGGTTCAGGTGCGAACGCCCTTCTTGTCAGTGTTTTGCCCTTTGCCGTTGGGAGTTTGCTTTCTCCGGTGGGGGATCGTCTTTTAGCTGTTCCACCTCTCATGCCTTCTCTGGGCTAAGCCGATTCAATTGCTGTCTTTCTCGCTGGAAGTTCTGTTACATCTCGACCGGTCTCTACCCCTGTAGATATAAGCAGGGCATATAGAGCATATCCGATTTCTACTGAATTAGTGACTAGCATAGGGGGATCCCTCTATCTACTTTCTCGCATTTCCTGTCCATTGGTAATCTCTCTCCTGGTCGAATAATAGAATCCTCTTTTGGAAGTTCTGCCAGTGATGCCCGCTATAAGCCTTTCTCCGCCGTTGGACCTCTTTTGAATGAGTTGAACCCCAGCCCCGACTTGTGGACTATAGAACGATGCATAGCTCTGCCTTCTACCTTCTTCTAGTTATATTCTTGATTCTTTCTTCTGGGTTATGGGCGTCTTAGTTGCTTATGCCAGCTAGCGGCTGCTTTTTAAGATAGTAATTCTATTTGGTTCATCTATGACCAACCTCAAGCGGAAGTTGTTCGGAGCCTCTCTTTCTGTGCTGTTATGATTCCATGATCTTCTCTGAGGTAGACCTGCTTATCTACTCCAACAGTTCGCCTTCAGCTCACCTTGGATACTCCAACCCTTGGTCAAACACTTGAAGATAGTCCTATCAACACGAGCTATTGTCCTTTGATGCTGGATGCGCTGGTGTTGATTTCTTTTCTGTAATAGAATACTAAGTAGTGCTAAAGTCGATGCGCTAAATGAGAGTTCGAGGTGGGATGAGTAAATTAGCTCGAATTGATTAGTGCTTCTTATTGACAGAATGAAACTAACTAAGGATAATTCATAGTCGCTAGTCCGACTTCATTCATAGATTCTCATAATGTGCTTTGGCACGTCGAAAAGAGGACGGGGAGTCGAAGCCCGGGTAGCGAGGAGAGGTGCATCTCGAAAATCAAATAAGTTTACCACCGCCTTGTAGTAATGAGTAAGCCGGTAAGGCGATCGAAGTGAGGACAGATCGTCAGTTGTTTTCCCAGGCGGAGCTTAGCCATACCATAGGGCTAGCTCTGAGACCTCTTGTCTCCTCCCTCAAAGCCTATTCGATAGCAGCTACTTCTTCTTCTTTGCCTTAGGCTGCTAAAGTCAACACTTAGAGTTCCTTTATTCAATAAAGGTTCCTTATTAGGAATAGGACTTTCGATGCAGTTTGAGTAATGCAGAGAGCTGGATATCCTTTGACTAGGAAAAGTTGTTAAGAGGGAATGGATTCCAGGTAGCGCAAGAGTAGGAGCAAACAGACTTTCTATACTATAGAGCAAGAAGGCACTCCTAAGCGAAGAAGGCACAATTAGATTCCGCTATCAAGAGAAGGTTTTTCTCCTCAACATCTAGTGAACAACTGGGATCGACTGTCAAGAATTGGACAGGGTCGCAGAACTCTACTTATCTATCTACTTCACACATGATAAGAGCCAATCTTGTCACAGGCCGATTCGGTCAGTTTTTAGAGGCTTTGATGCCCTTGATTCTCTTGTCCTTGAATGCGGATTTGCCTTATGTAAAGTTCTTGCCCGAGTAAGGGACTAAGATAGTCAATCAACTCGTCCACCACTAGCTCTAAATGTCTTGCTGTCTTCTGAGTCTCTTCCCCGGAAAAGACTTCCTTCTTGAGGACCTAGGTCAAGGAATAGTATTAAAGTCAAACTCTGGTCTTTCTTACCTGTCCGGTAAAGATGTATTAGTTGCTGAGGGAATTTAGTTCGTCTGAAAGGACGAGGGGGGGGGAGCGGCTGTGAAACCCGCGACATATGCATTAAAACGAGTATGTGAACTTAGGTATTTCCCGGGCGTGAGTCGGTCCCCTTTTGTCTGTGATCCTCGCTGCTTACTGCTTATGCTTATTTGTACCCCACCAGCTCACAATCAGTTGAACCTCTTTGGCCGTCAAAGGCATAGTCTATCTGTCTGGCCAATTATATAATTAAAGAAGAGGTTTTTTCACTTTTAGACTTCCCACCCTCTGAGATCTATCCCAGGAGCGGACTCATGGCAAAGAGTTCCGACAAAGGAACAACCTACTAATCGAAGGCTTAAGAATGAACTCGACCATCCCGGTTTGATAGTTTCTCGACTGAGTTGGAGAGGGGTAGCTCAACTACAAGGAGAGGCTCTGACAAGACCTTGAGTTCAGATGGATTGAGAGTGGTGGGAATATCCGCAGATCCGCTGCTAGCTGTCCCGTTTAACCCAAGCACTACTACACTACTTGAATCTTTGTGAACTAGCGGTTTACCTTACTGATAGTTCAGTTTGCCTAGAGGCTACAAGCTAGAAGGATATAGTGAATAGCACTTGCAAGAGTGATGAAAGGCCTAGAGGAGACTTTTCGGGGTTACATCTTTTGTTCCAGCGGTAAGCTCTTCCTCTTTTTTCTGGGACCTGCTTAGAAGTGGGAGGAGATCCTCTATTAGTTGGAAAATAGGCCGACAACAACCAATCACAGCTTTCGCTAACATTGTTCAGCTAGCCTCTTAATCACATTCTTCTGCTATCTAATTCTTTTAGATCTTTTACCGCAGGGGAAAGACAGAGGTCTTGCCAGAGCCTCAGTAGCTAAGCTAAGGCCGAATCAGGACTGGAACAGAAGATATTGGTTTGTCTTTCGCCTAGAGCAGAATTACACTTCAGAATCTCTCTTTCTATCGGCCGGGTGAAGCCAAGGGGAATGCCTCTCAGAGGTTCGGCAGTTAAGCCGCCCTTCCTTAATGGGTAGAAAGGGGGAGACAAGGGGGAAACAACTAAGAAGTCCGTTGTTTTTACTTTTATTTTGCTTCTTAATATGTTGTTTGTTTGTTCACTTTTTGTTGTAATGTTGTGTTTAGTTGTTTGGCTGGTTTGTCTATGTGTACGTAAGCTTCCCTATTGTATTTCCTATGTAATGGCTATTAATTAATAAATAAAAAGTGCTGGTCTGCGCTTATGCGATAGCTTTTATGCTGCTGTTCTGAGGGGAATCCAGAACTAACCTAACTAACCTTAGGAACTAGTCCCTACTGTAACCCTCAGAAAATAGCTTTCAAGCCGGTTAATGGAAAGAAAAAGAAGGGGGCTATGGGAGAGCGCCCGATTGATCCGGGCCAAGGCAAGGAATGCGAGAACAAGGGAGGTCCCACTAACGCCAAAGCAACGGCTGAAAGGAAAGAAAAAGCAAGCTAAGATTCATCAGAAAAGTCAGTAGCTGTCGGAGTAGAGGCAGCAGTTGCGGGTTCAGGTGCGGCTAAATCAATAGGACCTTCTGGGGTTGGCGGAGTTGGTAGGAAGCACGGTTGGCGATAAGCTGGTACTGGGTTCATTCTTTCTATTCAATAAATATCTCTTCCCGGAACTGGTAAATCAAATAGACTAACAATGTAGGCACACGTTGGCACAGTTCTGTAAATAAGAGATGTCTCATCCGGTTGAGCTGTCGCAATCAGTCTTTCTCTTCCTGGTAGCAGTACGAATAGGAGATCCAACATGACTGTATTAAGCCTGAAGCAATCAGGGTTAAGCTAGCTCACTTCCTTCTGTCTATCAATCCCATTCGGGGATATCTTTCATCTGAATATTCCTCCCCAAGTAAGTAATTTCCCTATTGATTACTGTTGACATGGATTAATTCGCATTCCTGCTTTCTGGAAGGTGCAGATGATAAAGTATGAGTCAATCGGCTAGCATTCTAGACTAACTAGAAAGCATTGCTGGAGATAGCATAAGGATCTAATGTGAAGAAGAGAAAGGGTGCAGCATCAATGGATGGATAAGAGAGTTTACTTCTAGTGATTATCCTCGTTGCTGAAGCAACCATTCTAGCATTCTCAATACTTGATGTATCCCTTCTCCTATCCGGATAGAAAAGGGAAGCGATCGCCTATCTCATAGAGTCCTTGTTCTTGTTCTTGCTATCCCCCATACGTAGAAAGAATATCCTAGTCTTTAACATCAGCCTCTTTGAGAGCAGAGCTCACTTTACTTTGCCCATATGATCCTTTAGCTAGTAGCTAGTTAGGGCATCTATTACAATCAAGCAATGAGAGACTTTCTTAGCTTAGTCTTTTGAAGGTTCTGCCGGGTACTGCGCTAACGAATTCATAGTAGGAGAGGGTCAGAACTAACTCGAGCTAGTCTTACTGATTTATCCGACTTGGGGGTTCAAAGCATGACTGATGGAAAATCTTTCTAGCGTTCTGACGAGGTAGTCGCTCATAAGGCTATGCATTATGAGTTGCGTGATAAAAGGGAAGAGCGGCACTTAGCGGGAGTAGCTAATCGGTAGGAGTCGTTCCCTAAGGCTTCAGTCCTAATGTCTCTGGCGCAAAACTTAGGAGTTCCTTTATCTCTATGAAAGTTACGGACCAGGCTCTAAATTTAATAGAAATCCCGTTCAGAGCGCCATACAGGGCGAAGACTGAACAAAACAACCCTCGTACCCCGTTTACACTGATCAGAACTAGCATCTTGCCTCACTGCTTTCTTGGGCCACGGATGGCTCCAACCTGAAGGTCTATGTTGATGTAGCCTGTGGTCTCCATTGATGATTGGTCAACCCCTGTGATTGTGATAGGGTCCCTTATGATGCGTTCCTCTGAGGCACCTATTGCTTTGAAGGTTGTCAAGGGAATGATGTTGATGGATGAGCCATTGTCAATGAGGGTCCTTTTGATGGGGTACCCATTGGCTGTGCTCTCCACATACAATGGCCTGTTGTGAGTCCAGCTTTTGACACGCATGTCTGAGTCGGTGAAGGCGATTGCATTCTCATACTTCTTGGAAGCCTTTCCTACGCCTTGGTTCACCACTGCGCACTCTCCATATTAGGCATGAGAGATGCGGGTTAAGGCAAGGGCTGCTTCTTTGGTTGATTGCTCATCAAACCCTAGCTTGCCAATGAAACTCTTTCAGTTGGGAGTCTTCATGAGTGAGTTGGCTATGGAGTTGATAATGACATTCTCTACATGCCCCTCCTCTTGAAGCTCATTCTTTCCTCTTTCAATGAGGTAGGAAGTAGAGTTATGGAAGCTAGGTTGTGGCAGCTTGCTATGTGTTATGACATTGACTTGAGCTGATGAAGCTTTGTTGTCATGTTCATGCTCCTGCAGCTGCTTCCCCTTGGAGGGTGCGGCTTGCTGTGCATGTTGATTAAGCTTGTCTTGGTTGACACCCTTTTGAGAGTCATCATGTGTG
>JBBNAE010000016.1:200000-210000 GCA_039657345.1 Stephania japonica | reverse complement strand
ACCTATTTGTTCTCCTGAAGCAACGAACTAATCTCCACCTCCCGCCGACTACCAACTGGGAAAGCGGATTCAACAGATGCAAAAGAAGATGGCGATGGGGATCAGCTTGGGCTTGGTCCCTTCGTAGCCGTCTCTTCACCTTCCCTGGAATCGTTCTTGACAAGTACTGGAAATGGGGATTCTTTCTTTGCCACTGGGAAAGGATGAAACATCTGGACGGGGTTTGGATTCGAGCACTGGTGGGTTCGATTGGACCCTTCACTGGAGAAAGGAATGGTTTTCTCGCCGCCTTATCACTCTGGGAAAAAAGAGATTGCATTCGTTCCCGCTTATGATGCTGGCCGATGGCAACCTACTTTTCGAGAGGATGCAAAAAAGGTAGCAACATGCATTCCGTTCCTCGTCCCAGGACAGGAGAGCAATGGATCTTTGGGCTTTGCAGGGGGGAGGGTTTAGGACAAAGAAATGGAATAGAGGAGGTACTAGCCAGCGGCGGGAGAAGCACCTAGCTCCAAGTGATCCTATTCGTAGCTCTTCTGCTCTTTCTCTTCTTCCATACCCTCAAGTGGGTGGAATACCAGGCTAAGGGCACCTATTCCTTCATTTCCATGCATTCCAGCCTCCGCGGACCACGGGAAAAGCTCATCTGCATATCTATCTTCCGAGGCTGGTGATCTCAATGAATCGGACCAAAATCCATGCTTTATGGCTGCATCTCCCCCACCTATCTAGGCGTTATCCCCATGGCGAAGCATCGAGTGTTAATATGTATAGTATATAAAGGAATCAGCCTCACTGGACCCAATGACGAGCTGACGAAAACAAATCTATTTCTATTCCTTGGGCGGGGTGACTGGCTATCGAAGCTCATCAGCAGCCACCTACTTTTCAGATAAAGGGGAGGAGACAAAGCACTCTTGTCTATCTATTCCGGAACAACCTGCTAACTCGAACCATCCATCTCGTGCCCATAAGCCCCCACCAGGATCCGATATCCATTGAGATTCCGTAATATGAGAACATTGGCACCAACCAGCAACCGCTATTGAGTGCCCGTAGCTCTATCTAGGCGGAAGCCCATTTCCCGCCTATTCATCTTCTCCCGGCAAACTCTCGAGTGATGAGTCAACAGCCTCGACTTCACCAATTCCTTCTATTCCAAACCATTCATCCTGGTCCTATCGAACCAGTCACTTCATACCTGGTGGAAGGTAAGGTTTTTTTTACCCAACGCCCGGCAATAAGCCATCATCTGCGAATGAACACCCAGTGGGGTTAAATGCCTTCGTGAAAGCTCTTCGCCACCGTCTTCTCGATCCATAGATTCCAATGGCGATCGAGGCTCAGAAGCAGGGCAAAAAGCGCCTTCCAGCAAGTACGAGAAATTGGCCCCGCGGAGCTTTCTTAAAAGCAAGGACCACTACGGGAGGTCAAAGCAAGGACCTATGGAAGTCAGTGCAAAAAACCCGGGTTTTTGAGCGAGTGATCTAATTATCTCTCTCGAGTACCGGTGATCAATGACCCCAGCTAACGGGTACTTCTGTTTTTCTATCGGTGGAACCGTCCATCTCATTGATTGAAATGGCGACGATTGGAGCTCGGAGCAACCGTCAGTGGGTGCATCGTTGCCACTTCTGTAATCCTCTGGGAACGAACTAAAGCACTCCTTTCCTGCCCAGGGCGCCTGGCGGAATCTGGATCAAAACCCTTGGATTCGATATCGAGTTCATCCGAGCCGGGAAGAAGGTACGAGTGAGAAGCACCAACTCCAGCAGCCGAAGAAGGTGATTCCTCGTCTCTATCCATCCCTGGATGCAATGAACCAAGACTCACTATGTATCCCGATGCCAGGCCATCTGAGCCAACGAAGCAATATGTTTCTCCATTCCATCACTTGCTTGGGATCGAACCCGGAGGGAGAGCAGGGGGTCACCGCTAGTATCAATCCATTCCCGAGGCCCCATCCCCAGATGCAGATATTCGAACCTTTGCTTCTCACCCCTATTTGTTTTGTTTGAGAGGGTCAAGGCCAAAATGAGGGGTAGGAGGCACCAGTGAGGCAGCCCGCTTGTTTCTACCTCCCCAGGTTCCGAACTACCGGTGGCAGGCAAGAGGATACGAACTGGTCACTATCACACCACCTTACCTGGTACACACTGTACCAACCACGGATTAGAATGACAGTAACAAAACTCTTTGTTTTTTACCTTTACCCTTATAACTATAACTAGCCGAAGCCTGCTGTGAAGCTTCAGCGTCACATCAAGGTGACAGGATTCGAACCTATGGCCCTCTGTACCCAAAACAGATGCGCTGACCAGACTGCGCTACACCTCGTCTCACCCCCCGGAGTCTGACCACCCGATCGATGAACACTCGAACCGAACTCGCCCTGCAAAGTCCTACGCTGACTACACGGAACGATGACTACACTACACCGAAAAGATAATGGGCACGGTCCCACATGAGAAAAGAGTGTGCGCTAGCTAGCCCGGGACTTTTGAAGCAGGGCACGGGGCTAAACGCGCCTGACTACACGTAATTCTAAAAGGAATAAACCGCTTTTATAAAATCTGCCTCCTCACTTTAATTTCCTAAATCCGGTTCGCTCCCTTCGCTTCCGAGGGTTAGGATCAAGGGGGCGGTCGAGCCAGCCTTCGGCTTCCTCACCTCCGGCGACCCTTCGCCTGCTTAGAAGTGGATTCGAACCACTGACACAAGGATTTTCAGTCCTTTGCTCTAACCAGCTGAGCTACCTGAACTACTTTCCTAAAGTGTGTGTTTTCTTCATCGAATAGCGCCCTACCTTACCAAGCAGTGGAGGAGCTTGCTCAAGAACCGAGAGCCGGCCAGGGACTGGCCGGCCCTCGTTCGGTCAGGTGTTCTTCGCTATAGACGCCACCAAGAAAAAGAAAGAGGCGCTATTAAGGCCTAGTCACTAAGTAGTGCTATTCTGTCCTCCGGGGGACTCCACCAAGAGGTTCTTTCTCTCACGTAATTTCGCCCGCCCGTTCCACTTCCGTGCCGGAGGAAATGGGATTCGAACCCATGATACAATAAGATTGTATGTCGATTTAGCAAACCAATGCCTTAAGCCACTCAGCCATACCTCCAAGTTGTTGATCGGAATTGGATGTGCCGGGTTTGGTTGGTTGCCCGAAGGGCTATCTGATCCGATCAACTGCGTAAGCCGTAGCGCGCTAGCGCGCGTACTCTTCCTCTATGAGAGAGACTCTATCCAGATCTATGGATCTCCCCAGCATCCAAGCGAGACTCCATCCAAATCTGCAATCTGCCACTCGTTGGGCGACGCCTTCTTTTCTATGAACACCCCACAATGATGAACTTTGCCAGTCTTCGCCTCCCAGGAGAGAACACACGGTCAAGCCAAGCTCTTACCCGCCTGAATGGAATTCATATCTCCTTCGTCAGGTCGAGAAGGGAAAAAGCCCGGGGAACTGGACCGTGACTCTTCTATTACATTACATTACGGAGAAGTCCATTCTGGTCATGTCATGATCGATCCACGTCCTACCATAGTGCCCGGAGAACCAGGCTTGCTTAGCTTACCAAGCTAGCTTACTAAGCGCGGCGCGAAGGGATTTGTCGTTGATTGCACGAGCTAGCCAGAAGGTAGCGTAGCTTGCTTCTATAAGATTCTATAGTGATCCACTGGAATCGGCCTCGGGTGAGGCCTCCCTGCGGGATTTGCCACTGTTCAAGCCGCCAGGATGCCCAAGATGCCATCAACCGCTAGTTGGATGTATGCCAGAGTCATAACAGATTAAGCGGAATGAGCGCCCTAAACAAAAGAATTTAGAATTCGCACAGGCAGATAGACAAATGAGGAACCCAGATTATGGACAGAAAAGAGAATGAATCAAAGAAAAGATGAAACTTTACAGAACGCCCGAAGGCAGTCAACTTTCTAGCCCGAAAGCTCTAGCCCCCCTAAAACCAGTCTAGAACGACTTTCTTTATACAAGAAGGAGCAGAATCGTTTCACCAACGGATTCTGACTCCACGATCTGAGGCCAATGAGTGAAGTATCTGTAGAATGAGTGGTAGATGGTGGATGCTTTGAAATCCCCAAAAATCTATTCCTTTTCTTTTGACCGGCCTACCCAGCTGAAAAACTCCAGGGCTAGCTAGCGCACACTTAGGTTCAATGTAGGCTTGTAGTGAGAGGGGCCTATTGAAATGAAACCGCTTGCTGGAGTCAATCGGATCATTCAATGTTTATAAGGAGGTCGACATCAGGTATTGTCCTTCTTCTGGTTTATGTGGATGACATTGCTTTCTCTAGTAATGACTTAGCTTCGATAAATGAGCTTAAGAGAACATTAAGGACCCTGTTTGATATGAAAGATTTAGGGGACTCAAATTTCTGGGGATTTCAGTGATGAGGTCGCAAAGAGGCGCGGAAGCCCAGTGCAAGTATGCAATGGATTTTTTTTTTTCAAGCTGGTCTTTCTGCATGCAAACCGGAACAAGATCTCAAATTAGCCTCAGATGCAGGAGAGCTATTGGATGACCCATCTACAACCAGGAGACTTGTTGGGATGGGAGCCTTATCTACCTGACTAATTATCGCCCAGACATTGCTGACTCCGTGGGAGTGATCAGCCGATTTATGGACAAGCCGAAATCATCTCACTTAGAAGCTGCTTTTCGGATTCTGCGATACATCAAAACCTCACCGGGAAGAAGTTGATTCTTGCCTACGTCATCCTCTCTTCAGCTGTCTTTAGACTATTATACTGATTTCATTAAGACAGTAGATTATTCTGATTGGATTTCGAACATCGTCCCCGTGCCCAGCTCCGAAAACGCTTGACTAATAGGTCGCCTTTGGCGCCCCTATAATAAAAGAAGTCAGGGGGCAAGAACAAGCTTCTTTATAGGTTCCGTGTAGTCAGCCTACGTTTGCTGGGGAAAGAGGCTGAAAAAGATGCACTTATCAGAAGCCATCCGAGTTGCCATGACCAATCATCGAACTAATAAGAGATTACTGCTTGCTCTGGCCGAGATATGTAACCCTTATACCAGTACATTCGTCACGGCTTTCGGAGAGATCACTTTCACTGTGGAAGATGCATTCATGCTCGGAAGATTACCTAAGGGGGTTTACTCTGCCCATTGTGCTGTTGGAGATATGAGAGATGAAGAACGTTATTACCGGAAGCAACTGAAGGATTTCAATGATGCCTTCACTACAAGAAATGCCAAGAAACGAGGATCAATCCCCTTGAAGCTGCTGTCCGATCAATATAAGGATGATTTCAGTGAGTTAGGCTTCATGGTATTTCTTCTTTATTTTATTTTTACTTATATCATGCCTTCTCCCCCTGGGAATGGATATTCTTCTGCAATTCCCTTCATAACTCTTGCTCGCTAAATGAATGGACGGCACATCTGCTGGGCAAGTACTGCTGTGGCCCAATTGTATTTAGGGCTCTCTGAATATGCTCTTTAACTTAGAGACAGAAATGCCAACATCAGCCGCAATCAGCACGGCATGAGTTTCAATCTATATGGACCCTTCTGGTTACTGCCCCTTTCCTTTGGGCTTATGAACGTTTTCTCCCATTGGCTCCAGCCCCCAACTCTGGAGAAGGGATATTGAGAGGCGAAAGATATGGTGATGCGAAAGGGCCTCAAAAGAGCACAGGTTGGTATTTCAAGATCATCAACAGTGAAGAAAATTTTGAATGGAGGCGCCATATAGCAAGATATTTTCGCCGGTGAGCCGTTCTTCCAGGAGGGGGGCGTGGAGTCTATGTATCACAATGGTCATCTGAGTAGAAGATGTTTACAGTACTTGAGAATGGTTACTCCATCACACATCTTCGGAGTTCCTCAGAAGGACATGGGAAGAGGGACTTTTGGAAAGACTTCCATTGATGAAAAGAAAGCAAGCATTACTGTTTATAAACCTCATAGGGTATCAAAGCAATTTGGCTTTGATCAAATTCTCCCTTTTTCATTCAAGGAAAACTGTGATAGTACAGGGCATGCAGGACAATGAAACTTCTACAATCATCTTCAAAGAGTTTGCATATCTATGTCCCAGGCAGCGACAGAGTAGGTAAAAATGATGTTCTGTATGAGAGGTATTTGATAAATGCCCTGAAAGACTTCACTGAAACAGAAGTTGAGGAAATCGCTCGTTACCTTGATTTCAAGGATAAGGCTATGATGGGCCGAGCGAAGGAAAAAGATAAGAACGCTCAGGGAAACAAGAGTGACGAAGAATAAAGTTCTGATTCATAGAAGTCTATTGAGGAAATTCCGCTTGCTCAAGTACAAGCCATGATCAGAGGAAAAAACACTTCTACCCCATCACCTCATTCTCGAAGAATTTCGCTCGGTGAGACACGGACGAAGAAGGTGTCCATGTCTCCAACAATGGAGAAGAGGAAGACAAGAGCCACTTCCATGGCGGAAAGAGCAGCAGCGGAGGCTTCAAAAGCAGAAAAGGCAACCGTACCAAAAAAAAAATCTGAGAGATTGGGCCCCAGAAGAAAAGCCACTGCTGCAAAGAGTTTTGAGCACACGAAGGACCCTCAACCTGAGGGGAGAGGCCAAAGAAAAGATGCAGATGTGCAAACACCTGCCAAGAGGAAAGCAAAAACCACTGAATCATCTTTGAGTGGTTTCAAAAGATTAAGGAAACTAGGAGGAATACCCACTACATCAGGCACACCCTCAAAAGAGTACAATGAGGTAGAAGTAAGAAACTAAATTACTGAAAAGATGGTAATGTTCAAAGCGTCGGCATCAGTGAGCCTGCACGAAATATTTCTTCGACAGATGGGGAAGGGATTATAGGTGAGGGCCACAGTCAAGTACCCCATGTTGAACAGGGAGAAAATTAGGGTTTACAGGCTGATAGCGCTCATCCTTCTCCATCTGATATACCAAGTGAGTAGGATTTCTCAATCCGACTGTGGTTTTTTTCAGTTCATTTTGTATTTTTCATACTTGTTCATCATTGCATTTATTCAGTACCTCAATCTCACTTGGTTTTGGAATTGGTTACCCGAAGGGAATGTTCAATGTCCTGAGGGGCTCTGTGACCGGGGTTCCTGAGCAGCAAGATGGCCAAGAAAAGGACCAGGGAAAGGGAATTCTTTACGTCTTTGAAAGGCCACCCTTTTACCTGGAAAAAATCCGTATACCTAACTCACTCGTTTCAGTCAAAACAAGTCAACCTTAAAGACGTTTTCTATCCTTGTGGTAGAGTTGACTCCCTCCCCAAGAACTAGAACGGAACGGAAGAGAAAGTTACTTGACAAAAGTCGCCTGCTCGAAAGAAGAAGGAAGATATCATTAAGCAATCACCTAGGCCCGCTTTACTTGCTTCCCGAAACGCAAACCGAACATTCTCTTTGATCGACCTCCTGCCCTTGTCGCCTACACGTACGATATGAGTTCTTTCTTCCTATCTCCCGAGTTCTCTCTCTGACGGCATCCGTAACTGACCAAGAACGGAAAGGCATTCTCTACGACCACTGCCCGAGAGTGGGTCTCTTACTTTTTCTTGCCCGAGAGTACTTATGAAACCCGGCACTGAACTAAGGCTTTGATCTACGACCTTCTGAACTGTTCGCATCGCTCTCTTCGGTTCAAGCGGAGGCTATGCTGAAAGTTCAGATCGGCTTCCTAGCGTACGGAATACGGAAATGATTCCAAAGCCCCTCTGTTTTTAGACTAACGGCACCGATTCCTAGTGCTATAACAGAAACTGCCCTTAACGCGAACGCTAAAATGAAAGCCCTCACATAAATCGATACCTGCAACTGCTCCTGCTTATGGTAGTATAAAAAAAGGTAGACATGTATCTGCAGCCTCTGCTGCTGGTAGATTGACTGCTTTATATGGACCTGGGGCTGCAACTGATGATAGTGATAGGGAATGCTACTGACGCTCTACTGACGGCACCTACGAAGCGCTAAAGAGAGTTTTGATCTCCACCTACGAAGCGGGACTTTTCTCTCTCTCTCGTCTCGGCTTCTTCAACTACTCTTTCCGAAAGACCTATATTTAAAGTGCAATCGCCAAAGCCGGCTATTCGGAAAGCAAGGAGGTCTTTCTCTGATCCTCTATCTGCTACCGGCTCTGCTCAAAGCCGGAAGCTCATCTCAAACAAAAGATATAGGTCCGAGCCAAGGAAGACTTAGCGCAACCGCTTAGCGCAAGGAAGATTCTGAAAACACTAGCGAAGAGAAGCACCTCGCTTTACGCAAGAGATTTATTTGACTACAGCGCTTGACGGAAAGGAAGGTTTTCTCTAAGTCTCGCTTAAATAATAGAAAAACTTAGAATCTTTTTAAATTAAAACGAGTGAAAGAGAGTCTCAGACTTAAAGAAGACTGAAAGCCCTCAAACACTTTTCTTTCTACGAGTCCCTCTCAAACTGCGATCTACCGCTTCTTGCCCTATCTCGGTAATGGTCCCGGTACTCGCTCTGTCTTTCTCTCGGTGCTGGCTCTGCAGCTGGACTTCTCTCTTTATCTCGGCGCCTTCCTTCTCGCTACCGGAAAAGCTTTTGCCCTTGTGTTTCTAAGCGGGTGATGCCTCTTCCATGAGTGCTGCTTCCTCCGATGCCTCCGCTCGGTCAACCGTCTCTGGAATTGCTGCCTTTTCCGGTTCTGCTTCCACTCCGCCCGCCATCCAGTGGATCTTCACCTGGCTAGGATTCTGACTCTCGAACGGGGGAACGCAACCGAATAGATTTTTGACCCCGGCCTCTCAGTTCGTTTTAGGCCCAAGGGGTCGGCGTATTACCGGATATGGATATGGATTGAGAGTTTCACCTACCTGGTAGATGTGTGCATTTGACCTCTACCCATACCTTTGCTATCTATGCTCAAACCATGATAGCGATTGGATTATGCTATTGGTGCTTCTTTCGGGCAAACTGGTTCAACCAGCCCGGAAAAACCACTTCTGGCTTTGGCTTTGCCTCATACCCGGTCTAACTGAAACTTTTTCTTTTATATGCTGGAGGATCCACTCTTTTTGGCTTCGCCCCCGCTTTTTCCGTCCTCACCTCCGCCTATACGGGATCAACTAGATTAGCTGCTATCTATTATTGATGAACAAGGAGAGGCACAAGCACGTCATGCCCGACAGACCCACCTCGCATTGGGGAGATCAATGAACAATGAGACTTACCAAGACCAAGACCACTAGTCCAAAAAACGAAAGACTTCGCTTAGACCGGTAAGGACTAGGGGATAGGCTTCAGACAATGGGGCATGCGAGGAGATATAGATACCAATAGTCGGATGCTTTCAATGCTTCGTATACTGAACTGAATACGCGGTCAATTCGTCAAACAAGTTCAGTGGCCATTTCGCACTAATGAATCAAATAGCACGATCGGAGGTTTAATGCAAGGTATGGATTTAGCTCCGCTCTAGTTACCTTTGCTTCTGCCTCTGGGGAGGGACAGAAACTTCATTTCTTTGAATCCCTCTTCAAAGTCGAGCCCTCCCCCCTCTTTGATGCTCCCTGTTACAACTATAGCTTAAACCCGGGGCGGTTACTTCATCGTGTCAATTGGTGGTTGTCATTATCTTCGGTTGTGCGCGCCTGACAAAATGGGTCTGGGTTAGTGAATGGCGCCACTTGCTTCGAGTCGCCCTCCCTTAACTGATTCTGAAATCCCCGTCTCAAAAATAAATCATTTGAAATTGTATTTTTCTGGCGCCGGTTTGCCATTTATTTCATTAATCACCGACTGTAGGTTGGAACCCCGGAGTATGGTGGCTGAGTCTTCAGAACAATAGATTTTTTCCAAATCTTGACCGACAGAGGATTTCTCAAAGCGGGATCCTGCCTTAAGTGAAGTGGAGTTGCAACTCAAGTTCGGCGGATCTTACTTCTGGGTGTTGTACAGTCGTTGTTGTCGACTAGCCAATAGGTGATTCAAGAGTCACCAGATAAACGACTGTTAAGTCCAGTGACGAAGTCGACACAGTCGGTGTCCATC